>JANHGO010000044.1:25701708-25726875 GCA_024606505.1 Aquila spilogaster | reverse complement strand
CTGCTTTGGCAGGGGGGTTGGACTGGATGATCTCTGGAGGTCCCTTCCAACCCCTACAATTCTGTGATTCTGTGATTGCTCCCTGTTGTGAGAAAGGTCTGTGTAAGCTAAGAGCACTCTTTCAAAGAGGCAGAAGTACTGAGGCCGAAGTCCTAATGGTCCGCAACTCCTTTGTGGAATCTTTTCAAACAGTACAGCAGCTCAAAATAATATCAGTTAATCAGGGATCGTTTCCATCACGCTTTGATTTTTCCTCTGGCTCCTCCATCTCCAAGAGTTATATTAAACCACCAAGTTAAATGTACAGCAGCAATTAGAGATCTGAAGAAAGAAACTAGAAGCCAAGCATACAACCCCCTAGACAAGAGAAGTAAATAACCACTTTCATTAAAGGAAGGGAAAAAAAGCCTTATAAGTCTTAATAGGATCAAATAAAACTGCAAGAGTGACTTTTTCCTGCTGTTTTTGGTCCCATCCCATGTTTACTTAACAGGTATACTGATGGAAACGTACTCCCTCTCTCCATTTAGCAGTCACTCCTCTTTTCATCCCCACTCAGCTGTATAAATTCACAGAACAGTAGCAGGGGCACACACAATTGCTTTCAACTTCACCAAATAACAACTGTGCCACTTTCTGAAGCTACTGACAGCACCTCCTTATCTGTACCATATGTCCCCCACGCAGGCTGTGTTTCAATGATGACAACTCAAGTTCCCTACAAAATCTGGCAGCCGTGAATTTCAGAAGGCAGCTCCAAGACCCAAATGCTGAATTCATGTGAAAATCAAGCCTTGGTAAGCAGATGACTTTTCTGGTTTTCTGGGATGCCGGTACCAAGCTCTCCTAAGCTGCACTTGTGCCCCTGCTCATTACCCCCATGACAGGGTTATGCCACCACCCCATCCTTGGCTGTGGGCAGGGTCCAGCTGGCAGCCACCACTCAACAATTCTGCACATGCAGCACGAAGTTCTATAGAAACAGCCAGAGCATGCCACTGCAGCCTCCTGCTGAAAAAAGCCCATGCTTTCCCATTGGAGGCAGGAGCAACCTTACCCCACTCAAGACAATATTTCTTCAGTGCTGTCTGCTGGGTGACTTAATGTCACGGACACAACGTGCCGGTAATGAACAATCACACATTTCCATGGGTTAGATGCTTTTATTTTGTGCTATCAGTGCAAATTAAACACCAGAACTACCACCACTTGTGCAACAGCTTTCACAAAACATCTTACAAATACACACCGATATACAGAAGAACAGGTCAAGCAGTATCTTACACTCTTAAGAGACATAAAGCCTACACAGAATGAAATCACATATTACAAATATGTGATCACTAATGGCAAAAGAAGTCTTGTTTTGTGAAATCTGAGAACACCAACGTATTTCAAATAATTTTGTCCTCTAACAACTCTGCACCCAATTTTTTGCCATGGTTGTAACGGCAGCTGTGCTTGAACAAGAACCATGTGTTTAAGTGTTCCAGTGTAACCACTCAGAGGTATGTAAAGCAGTTTTCCCTTAGTGACAGTATGTTTTTACACAAAAATACAATACATGCTTTGTGTTCCCCTGCACTACAGTTTATGGATACTCCTCTCCTACGCTGCCTTATATGAGCTACCAAAACTTCATCCTGTCAAGCTGACTATCATTAGCACAAACCTGGAAAGAAACATGGAATCAAACGCAATTTAATCAATCAACCCAGCCCACTGAGACAGACAAAGCCCTACAAAACAATGTAAGTTGATGAAAAAAGACACGAGAGAAACTAAGTGCAAGAAGTGAGCTTACACTCTCCCAGACTTACATTCCTTGAGGCACATAATGTGCTGCAGGGTTAGGTGAGGCAACGTAGCTGACTTGGTGCAGTTGTCCAGAACTTACTGCATTAGGAACTCGTGGAGAATTTCCGTACGGTGGATTTACTGAATGCCAGGAACCAATATAGTGATAGGCAGGTACTAGAGAGATGCAAGAGTCAAACCCTGGGGCAGATGGCTGGCTGTAGGGGTCTGACACCACCGGGTAATACACCGTGCCATGGGACAGGGCTGGAGGCTCTGCATTTTGAAAGTTCCCTTAAAAAGAAAGAAATACACATTTACTACCATCTTTCACTATATTTAGGACTTTCATCAACATGAATGCGGCATTATTAGGTGTCCAAAACCAAAAATGCCTTCAGGTGACAATAATTTTAGGCCCATATCTATTTTTCCAAATGGCAGGGTCAAAGGCATCTTAGGTCCTAAGTTAGACTTGAGGACAGCTTACCCGTCTCCTCACTGAAACCCATTTGAGAATCACCTAACAGTATTCTGCAGTGGTAAGAATTTGTGCATGAGGGACTCGGGTAAAGGGCTAATATGCTCTTTGTCTATTTAATCTTTGACCAGAAGGTGCTAATCTACACAACAGAACTATGCCTGATGAACAGGCTGAAGTATTATCAGCATTAAGCCTGCACGCATCTAAGCAACAGCACTGCTACAGTGTGCTCCTTCCCAGCACTGATCATTTGCCACATTCCACAGATTTTCACGAGTCAGGCATCTGACCTTTCTGACATCTTTTTCTACATTTAATACAATCCTATTTCTTACTGCCAAGTCTATCTACAAGCTGGTTGCACAGCTACATGAAGCTAAGTTTAGCTGTAGCTTTCCACGCAGCAGAAGCAGCTAGCAGTAAGGACTGTTCAGAAGGTAACTGCTCAGCACAGAGCCTAAAGCTAAGGTTTGCAGTATCTTTCTTTAAAAAAGACTTATGAAAGTAGCAGTGCTCAGGGCTTGCCAAAACTCAGTTGTCTTCTTTACTTTAAAAACAGGCATTATTTTGATATCATAATTATTAGCTTATCAGTGAGCAAGGAGATATACCTTCAACATAATTTCAGAGTAAGTTCTCCCAAGTTGAAACTTACTTCTCATGGTTTTAAAAATCCCTTGGCATTAGTGGCTACAGGAGTGACTCTAGCGTAACTTTAAGGAACTTACAATAACTCATTATAATGTCTGCACTACGTACTCCCAACTTCGTGCTTCCTATACTATAAAGACACAGGAAAGCAATGGAGCAGCCATACTCTGAAAGCCATTACCTCACTTTTCATAATTTCTGTATGTGGTCTTAGAGCCAAATACTAACCATTTGTAGGCGCATCCAGGGGAACCTGGTGGACCTCAGTTCGCCCAGCATCATAGAGCTGAGGTACTGACTGATCCAGGACGTGAGCTGGCTCAGCATATGCTGGATAAGCCTCCACAGATGATGCTGGTGGCACTGGCTGTACATATACCATGGAATGCCAGTAACTCTGGTGATAGTACTTTGGGGAGAAAAAGAAAAAAAGGTCAGGCATATAACCACACAGTCTCCATCCATCCTCCAAATTACTAGCAGTTTCAGATCAAAGAGTAGGAAGAAGTGCATTTTTCCCTTCTGTTACAGTAGGATAATGTTATATATGATGGAGGGGAAAAAAAAAGAATACAGACTTACAGTAAATTTACTGTAATAGCTGCAACTACCAACTCAGTTCTATCCTGTTTTATTTCTTAAGAGGCAGTTTTGATTCTCTATAATCAACTTTGTCGTATTCAAGGAGATCTTTCCATTTCTTCAGTTGAAGAATCTGGCGTACAACTTCCACTTCCCTGAGTTCCAGCACTGACATTGCCAGTGACTGCTGGTGCTCAGACAGCTGCTGCAGACAGTGCTCTTATGGTTCTCAGAACACAGAAATGGTGCTAACCGGATTAAGCTACACGTGTCCTAGAGGATTCAAACCGTACATCTCTAAACAGCCTTTGGTATCTCATCCACGCAGATAAATTTTCCCAGTAGTTAAAGTTTCCCCTTTACCTTCACTGAAAGAATATTTATTCATCATCGTCCACAAAAATCAGAGTAAACAACCAGACGTACTAATGTGCATTACAATTTGAGTTAGAACACCACTTCCTGAGCTATACCTTAATCTCCTCCAAGCAAGCCTATATGTAATAATCGTCAACTACACGGGATGCACATTTAGCACACTTGGAAGTCTTAAATACATCAGTACATCTGTCAAGAAAAGCAGCAGTTTTTACAGGCAATTTACTGTACTCACTTTAAAAGCACTTACTTGCAATCCCAGATTAAAATAATACTGCAAGACCTTTGTATCTGAAATTAAAGGATATGACATTAAAGAGCAGATGAGCATAAACTGATGAACAAAAAGAATTCTACATACACTGAGAACATTCTAAGTCACTTCAGTAAGTAACTATTTTAGCATTATTCTTTCTTTAGTGTTTTGAGGATAAAGAGTATATCTTGAGTTTAACTGGTTGTTATAAACATTGCATCCTTCAGCTACTCCAGTGAGATGTTTGTGAAATATACTCGATAATTTGCTCCCAGCAGTCCCAGCAGCTTTGAGGAACTTTAAAAAGAGTTGCCAAGCATAACATGGTTTTCGAAGTCTAACAGTCCCGGAAGAGTGAAGCTGTTTAAAAACCTTCCACGTTTGTCAGTGAAAGCAGAAGACAAACATGTTTTAAACCCATGATACACTTCCAGAACTGTGCATAAGAAACTCATTTCTCAGTCTTAAGACTTCTTCTAAAGGCTTAGGAAGGACAGTCACCTATTCCACAGCAACAGGTTGGCATGTGCGTACATATCATTTAGTATCATTTAGTACTGAAAGGACCTGAAAATCAAAGCAGCAAAGCAGGGAAACAACTTGAGATAAGCAAGCAACTAAGGATTTCAACTTTGGGTTATGTGGGAACTCTGGAAGTGTTGCTGTCTTCTTGCCACCTCTGTTCTTCCCTCAACCACAGCCTTGGCTCCACATGTCTTTCCTGCTTACCATCCAGCTACCACACAAGCATGCTTTCATAGCCCTGCTCTTCTACAGTACTGAGTATTGTTGTCTGCAGTAGATAGAAATAGAATAGGAAATGCAAATCCCTATTTTGAAATGAATGAGGATTGGTTCCTCTTTTGCCAATTCTCAACTCTTTCACTGTTCAGTACACTGGACCAGGGCACAAACCACTCAAAAGCAAGGAAGGATCTGCATGCATTTCCCAAAAACAGCCAACAGCTTACTCCTGAAAGCGCTGGTGATTTGGCTCTGACACTGACCAGTTAACCAGAAGGCTCACGTAAATGTCAACTTCTTAATATCTGCCTGAAACTGCATCTGCCTTGGAACAATGACTTCTCAAAATCTGATTCTGTTATTCAATTGATTATGCAAATATATGCAAAACAAGCCTAAGAACTGAATGAAACAGCTGCTTCATAGCAGCGATAACAGTACAAAGGAGGAACTGGGAGACTGAAGTGACAAACTGATACAGGAAATACTGACGTCTGTAGAGTGTTGGAACAGAAGTCAGTACAGCAGGAGACCAGTTTTTGTTTATATTCCTCTTTCAGATGTCTAGAAATCAAGTCAATCTTCAGTATAGCAAAACTACCGTGTGAAATAACAGCTAAACCAGAAGAAGTTAACCACCTTGGTATGAAAATATGGAGATCATGCTAAATACTGATAAAATTTAATCTTGTGGTGCATGAGGACAAAGTTCGCTGTTCTGATGAGTAGCTCGGGTCAATCCTGAATGCTGCCACAGGAAAGGCACAGTCTCCAGAACATTGTAACAGCAAGCAACCTTCACAGCTGCTTCAGACACAAGGGACCAGATGAGAGTAAGACACCTAAGGTCGCTGTGTTAATAGAAGACATTTCACAAGCCCTAAATGTCATTAAAAAGAATCGAATCAAGCAACTCTGAGAATTGGAACACAGATGTATCAATTAATACTAAGGCTCTGTCATTCTCACCAGTCTATGACTTCAGCCTGTTAAAGTCAGACTTCAAACCATGCCAGGCCAAATAGCAGTCATGCAGGTATTTTTTTTTTTTTTAGCAAACTGCACAGAACTCTCTAGGTCAAGCATATGCAAATACTTTACCATGCCCTACTCCAGAACTGCTGGATTTCTCAACGTAAAGGCTATGCAGTGACACTGAGTGTCTCCTTGTAGGAAAATGCCACATGCAATTTCTTATTAGCTATTAACCATAAAATCCTGGAAAAAAAGAAATGAGTCTATCCCCAGAAGGACATGGCCAGTATTATGATGAGTGAGCTGAAGAGCTGCAAGCAAGGGTCTGAAGAGGTTATTAATCCACATCCACTCCAGATTCTTGTCAGTACACTTGACACCCAATCCTCCCAAGTGCTGAAAAGCCTCAGTAAAGGGCATTTAACTGAAGCGGAAGACAATTAACCCTGGTGTGTATATAAAATAATCTACAGTGGTACTACTGCAGCAGGGAAGGAGAAAGTCAAATGCTCAAGATTAAAAAAAAAAACAACACAGCAATTGAGAGTACCTGCAAAGGAATTATTGCAAAACACATTAGCAATACCTCTAAGAGAAGACCTGAGCAGTCATGCCATAAAGTTTTTGCATCCTGCTTTTTTCCAGATCAACTGCTGGCAAAATAAACACATTACATGGTAAATGCAACTGAAAGAATCCTTAACATCCTGGCCCAAAGCTGCTTTACAATCCACCAGATGCAGCTTCCTGAACTGTAGATATCAACAGTAGCTCTTTATACTATCTAAAATTGGCCCTCTAGGATTAGTACTTTCATGCGACTTCCACATAGGGACAATGAAACTACTTCAAATGGCAGTATGTTGAATCGAGCATGGAAACAATTTGCATTACTGTAGTATTTGATGCTTCATCTTCAAGTACATTTCAGAATAAAAGTCAGAAGCTTTCTATTCTAAAGCAGTAAAACTCAGAACTGCCATACATCTGAAATACAACCAGTTACAAGAGCACGGTGGTTTTCTTGTTTTGTTTTTCCAGTGTGGTGGTGAAGAAATCAAGTCAGATAGCTAGAGTGAAACTGCAGCGTTCAAAATGGAGGAAAAAGGAATGCTTGGATCTTACAGACCCTACAGTTATGCAGACAGTTCTTTTCCTCGCTCAACCCTGAAAGGCTACTTCTCCACATCAGCAGCAGAGAAAGTGGTAGATTCAGGTACTTCAGCTAAAGGTAAGCCTTTGGTAAAAGTCACTGCCTCTCTGTGTCTCTGGATGGCTACAGAAAAGCCAAATACCACACACAGACATTCAACATACCCAGTCTCTGGGAGGAATACATAAAAAGCACATGTATTTCAGCCGGTGTGCAGAGATAGACCCAGTTCAAGAACATCAAACATAAGCAGTCAGTTTTGCACTGCTGCTCTCAAGTGCAGGCTACAGCTCATCTTTAGCTCAGCCTCAGTACTGCCAAAAACAGCCTCCCTATGTGCTACCTGCCAAAGGAGGCAGCGACAGCTGAAGCTGTTGTACTCGCTGCAACTGCAACACATGAAAGCCATGACTGAACACCAACACTTAGAGCATCTGCGCTCCAGCCTGAGCACGACATTATGACAAAATGAATCTTCCTATCACAACAAGCAGGCTGAGGAACTAAATGTGCTTTTACAATTCTTCTAAATTTTAATCCTTAGAGCAGTTTGAGCCAATGCACCATCAGAAGGCTGAGTGTGGGGATATGCAAAGGGAAGAAAGGATTTTCTACAGCTGTCCAAAACTACACATAGCCATGAAATTCTTTATCAGCTGAGACACTGCATCACAATGGCTTTATCTGCCTTTTGAGATGTGTGCAGTGATGTGATAGTGGCACACTTGGGCCTCAGAGCATTCCTACCTAGAGCAAAGCAAGACACATAGCATAATAATAAGCAGCCCTGTCATTCCTATAGCTGAGGCACTTAACTCATAGTCAAGGACAGCAGATTGCTTGACCTTTGGGTTATTAAACAGTTCTGCAAACTCCAGGCCCTATTTGTGTCTTGAGAGCCTTGAACATAACAGAACAAGGGGATACATTAACTCTCAAACCAAGCACTGCTGCTGCATTGTTTACCAAGCGTTGCTGTCTGATGCAACTTTGCATGGCATGCAGGTATTAAGCTGAAAGTGCCAGCTGATTAATTAAAGACCACCACTTCAGAAATGGAGCTCAAGTTCAGCTGACACAGCTGAAAGCCAATTTTGAGCTGCTATGTCAGTAGCTGCTGCTGGTCCTTTCACAGTTGTTGCTTGGTAGCAAAAATCTACCTTAAAAGATGCCGTTATAACTGATGACGGTATACAGAAAGGCTGTGCATTCGCAGAACAGAAACCCTTACACTCACATATTCATGACACTACAGAATGGCATCTAAGAGTTATACAGGGCAATACACAATAGCCACTGAACTGTGCAACACCAGAACTTCATGATTTTTTTTTTTTTTAATAAATCAAGTTAACAGAGAAATTATTACTCCATGTAGTGTTGGTAAGATACAGACCAAGCACTCTTCTCTCCACTGATATCTGAATCCTTAGGATGTGGTCTAAAGCTGCAGTAAATTGTGTTTGGGTCTGATATGAATTTATTATTCAGAACAAGGGATTTTTACCATAAGCATCCAAAATATTTTTTATCCCTGTGAGCTGCAGAGAGCCATTTCTTGCCACTACAGGTATTCTGTTAAGTTTCACAGAGAACACAAGTCAGAAGTGTGCTGAAGAGCAGCAATAATAGAAAGAACGAAACATCTTCATTACCTCTTGGCAGATCACTGCCGCTGGGATCACAAGAGTAAGGCGGAGGAATGGCACCAGCTTCTCCCACTTCACTAGCTGGAGGAAGAGGAGCTGAATAAATTGGGAATGGCAGTGAAGAAACTGGTACTATCAGAAGGAAAGAAAAGTCAAGTCAAGTTTACAGTGGCTTCTTATTCGACCAAGGAAAATGCTAAGTTACACAGACAGGCCTGGACTTCCTTCCTTTCATCTCAGTGACTTTAACTTTTCTTTAGTAATTCCTTCCCTCCCACTTTAAAAGAAGCCCAGAAGAAATTTTAAAAGCAGACAGGAAGGTTCCAATTTCAGATGCCTTAGCTGTTTGTCTGTTCTCAAGCTTCATATTTCAGTTAAGAACAAACGTCTCTTTTTCAATCAGTTCTTCATACTAGAAGTAGGTCAGGCTTTTCTTACGTAATTATCTGTCCTAGAACAACAGGGAACAGAGCACTCTAAACCATCAAAAGCACGACAATAAACCAATAAATAAAGCAATGTTTGAGCTGTACCAGGCAAAAGTTTGTAGACAAATTTCTGCTGAATATTTCTTAGGTGGCCCACATCTCTAGAACACTAGCAGGTTCCTCAGAAAGGTGTCACCAAGTAGACAGCTTACCGAGAACTGTGCTGACTGAACTCTCAAGTGGGAAAAAAAGATAAACAAACAGAAATGTGGAAGGAGGGTTTGTTTTTTTTTCCTCATGCTAAACAGTTACAGAAGACATGAAAAATCCTCTTTGTAGAAAGGGAAAGTCTTTTTCTTAAAACAGACAATTCACAAAAATGAGCTGGATTCTGTGCTTGAGCCGGTGACTCTTCTGGAAGGTACAGTAAAACCTTGAGATATGCACCGGTCTCCCAACATACTGGAAATTAACCATATGAAACAGAGAAGCAACCACAAACTTGTCTTTTAAAAGGAACCTGCTAGTCAAACACCTGGCATTGAAGGACAAAGACAGGTGGGGTGAGGGAAACACCCCAGAGCAGAGACTTCCAATTCCCATGCAAATTCAGAGGCAAGCATCCCCTTCAAAGCATGGAAACATGAAAGTCATCAGTACCTGTTACCTCACTGCTGAGTCATTTTCCGCATTTGTTTTGGATATACAGAAAGAAACTGGGAAGGGAAAAGGCAACCAAAAGCTTAGACCATCCAAGTCCAGAGCCTTAGCACGCACACTCTACCTGGCCTCCCTACAGAAGCAGGAGAGACTAGAACTGGTTGAATTGCTGGTTGTGGGGGAACAGCTGTTGTGACACTGGCTTGTGTGGAGGCAGAATTTGAGGAGAAGACTGTAGGTGGAGCAGCATTAACACCTGTGGAGGTTGCGATTACTGCAGAGTTCACCATCACCTGCAAAAGAGTCAGAGGATTCAGTACACTCCCCCTACAAGTGGCTTTGACAAGAGCTATGGAAACATCACAGATTTAAGAAATTCTCACTTCACAAAAATGCATTTTGGAAGTTCTAGCTGTAAAAGCAGCTAGTTATCCAAGTTCTCTAAAAATTGGCTTGAAAAATACCAACCTAAAAATAACAGTAAGTTGCAGGAACCTGCAAATGCATCTTTTCACCCTTCCATTATGTTTTATTTATAGAGGATTATATTCTTTGCAACAAAACCGTGTACGAGAGAAAGAATAAAAAGTCCCAAAGAGACCAAGCACAGTGGTCACTTCTCCAAAGAGCTGCCACAATAATGTACTACACACTACCTTCTGGGGATAGCTGTAGGAAGCCACTCCATCTTGAGGTGACACAGACACTGGCCCTTCTTCCTAAAGGGATTCACAAGCAAACAATGTTCCACTTTAGAAGCAGAGAAGTAACAAAACCACACACACTAGATTTCTAAGAATTTTCCAATTACGAACTACTTATACACTAAGGTTCTTTCATAACTTATGTAAGATCAGTTTTATCCTGATGTGCACAGGACTGGCTTTCACACCCGTTGCAGATCAGCAGGTGAATGGAGAACTTAAAGAGAGGTAGCCACTGACTGGTTTCAGATAAGAAAATTCAATTTCAGTTCCATCAAAGGTGAGATCTTTCCAATCACATGTTGGTGGAATGAGACTAACTAGTATGGGACTTAAAGAGTAGCATGAGAAAAGCAAGTGCTGTCTGGAACAGAAAAAGAAGAAAAGTAAATGGTGCTCAGATAGGCACTTTGCAGAGGGAAGAGATGGAAAGTACAGTTTAGATGTACTTGCAGACTCGGACAAAAAACCCTCACCATTTAAGAAAAAAGGCAGATGGGGGGGAGGAATGCAGAAGTAGAACTATCAATCCTTTGCACCAAAACCAGTCTCTGACCTACTATGTTAAGCCTGGTTCCAAAGACAGTTTCCATGAAGAATGTTAGACACACCTGAAGGATGACGAATCTGAACAGGCAGGGACTAATGCTTACCAAGTGTGCTGCAGGTTCTGCTGAACTAAATACTGTTGCAGTTTCACAGTCTGGATCTGGAAGGCAAAGTTAAAAAACAAAAACAAAAAAAGCAGCGTTACATCTAATTGTTCAGAAACTTCTAAAAAGGTTGTAATGAGTGCATTCACCAAATGTAGAATCAGTAAAGACTAACATTTCATTTACCTGGAGGTCCATACAGATATTCTTCATGAAATTTCCCTGGAAGGGTGAGAACAGAAAGCTTTGATTCCAGAAAAACAGAAGTCCAAAGCCAAAGTTACTAAAATTGTATTTCACTGCATTAATTAACTGAACTACTTTCAATATCATCATCTTGTTTTGTGCAGAAAAATAGCAAGATCCAAGATCTTCCTCTCCCCCACTTTGTTATTCCACCACTATCAAGGTTGCTATTGCCAAATCTACACCACACAGCAGCTTGCCTCGCTACAGATCCATGCTATTAAAATAGTGATATTCTAGCAAGCTTGAATGGAACAGTGACACTTTTTTTAATCAAAGATAACCAACTCTTTAAGAACTCACCATTTTCACTTGTTTCTTCCACATCCTCTTCTGAAGGATTCAGGGTCTGCTTGTTGGCTGGAACTGAGTTTGGGCCTCTTCTAGCTACCCAAAAACCTGCTGGGCTGTGGACAATTGCAGTAGGGCTACCCTGGCCCTAAAAAAACCAAAATAAGTGTGCATTCATAAATAGTATAAGACTTCCCACACTTTACACACACACAAATAGAAACAGGCCAGAAAACCATGCCTGCTGTAACCAAAGCTTACTAGAATTCAGTCCCTCCATTATCTCTTTGCACTCTACATGCAGTAGAACAGCTGGACTATTGAAAACTGGAAACTATTTACTGAATGCTGCAGGTATACATCTTAGCAATGGGGAGGAAAAAACAAGCCAGAAATCCATACTGATTTAATAGGAGGGGGAATGGGGCAGGAAAAGGAGAATTACAACATAACATCGCTACTCCTTGACAGCCTTGGAGGAAATAAGAGCAAAAAAATCACACATTTAATACAAGCAGATGAATAAACAAAGGCTGCTGAAAGAACCATGAGCAGATTCAATCTCTCATTTATTTAAATGCAAGTGTAACTTGTACTAAGCTTAGATAAAAATTGAAAGAAGATTGATTTCACTGTTTAAAAATGTATTAGATTGTAGATGAAAGTAGCACAATATAAAGATTGCTTTAAAAGAAGCTAGATTTGGGATTTTCTCCCATTCCTGTAGCAGAAGAAATGGTTTCAGGAATGTTAGCCTAAAACATCTCAACTGTGAATTTCAAGGAATAGTCCAGGCTATCACCGTACAGCTTCTGAAACTAGTTACTCAAACCACAAATTAAGAGTGCAGCAAAACAACTGAAGTACTAACCCCCACAGTATTTACAACCAGACAGACATTGATAGTAGGAAGGAATATTTTCTCCCCCAAGTCTCATTTTCAAACTGCCATGGGAAGAAAAAAATATGGCCCTACCTTTATTAAAGCATGCTAAAGAGAAAACAAAACGAATGTTGCTGAAGAGGGACAAGAGAGAAAGAAGGGGAAAGCTCAGAAAAATGGATGCTTTAAGCAGTGTTTACAGGATCTACTCCGATTTCAGCCTTCCCTTCCCTAAAACATACTTACTGCTAAAGCTCATTCCAAGAAAAATAAACATAATTTATTATAATGCATAATTATAATATAAAAAGCTCTGAGAAGCTTTCACATACTCATCACTCATAACTTACTGCTAAGGCAGGAAAAGAAGTTTCATCCCCTTCTTCAATTTCATAGAAAGTTATTGTTTCTTCTGATCCTCGAGACTCTTCTCCGTTCTCTGGTACAAACCCATACTGACATTCCTTATTCACACACTGCATCTGACGGCGGCTTCGGCTGTATGAACTTTAAAAAAAAAAAGAGAAAGAAGGTTAAGAATCACTGCTGGATTTTCACCTCAGTTTTGTTGTTCAATTTTAACTCTTTTCTTTGGAAAGGCACAATAATCCCTGTGTTCAATATTGTGCCATTAACAGTCAACTCAGCCCTCCACAACCCTCTCCCACCACCCTCCCCAACTCCTTTAGTATAACGTTCTGTAAAGAGGTTTGTATTCACTTACCGTGACCTGCAGGAGAAACTGTCATAGCTCTGATAGCATCTCTTTCCTGGACTGGGGTAGAATGCTATTTGAGGGCCAACCAGGTTGTGCCTGTTTATAAATCGGGCAGATCCCCTAAGTTTAAAGGGTAAAAGGTGCAATTACCAGGAAGTGCCTCTCAGATGGAATTCCTCTGTAGTTCTGTCTGTTAAATAGCACAAGCTCTCTCCTAATTAATCCACAGCAAGAATAGAGAACAAGTGGTAACCTCAGATAAGTTTTCAAGGCTTCGTACCTTGGCATTCCAAATCCACGGTTATGCCTCTGGGGAGGATTCTGAGGATGATAGGGTCCGTAAGGTGCCATGTTTCCACCACCCTGTGAGCAGTGAACTGGAGGAGAGCGCCCTGAGGGAACACCATGCTGTAGCCGGGGCGGGAGAACTGGCTGACCCCTACTATAAGCCATTGTCATAAAGACTTCCTTTCCACGAACTTTCTTAAGCAATCTCTTCCGTGTTTTCACATCCATTTCTGCAGTTTCAGTTAAGGACAGAAAACACAGGTTTATATTTTAAGCAGCTTACTCCAGAGCTATGTTTTCTTTATATCATTTGACAAGAGTCAATATTTGGATATATCAAAGAGAATCAGTAACCTATCCTAGGGCAGGGAGGAAGTATCCAAAATACACTAACTTCATATCCTTATTTTGAAGAACCTAACATGCGTTCTGAACTGTAAGCAGAATACAAGCACTTCACTCACATGAACACCTTCCCAGTTTCAACTGATCAAACCAGTATTTGCAGTATTAAAGCATCTTCACAAAGGCTGCACTTATTCAATCAGAAAACCATTCTCTAAATGAAACAATCCCTGCTTGCTTCAATAGCAGAACTCTAGTCCTTCCATACATCTCTTCTAAGACCAAATGAGACATGCTTCTTGTTTCACAGATCTAATCTTCATAAATAGTTCTCAAATGTAAAAATTCTTCTTGAAATTCTGAGTAACATTAACCTTACTATGTATTTCCAACAGATTTGTTATTTTACATAGGGAAATTCATCCTTCTGTCTGAAGCATCACTTTACATGAAGTCCTTATCACAACTAGATTTTACATCACAGGCCAAATTAAATCACTTCCAATATCCAGAGACTGGTATTGCTAAAGTTTGTCTTTCCCTACCTCTCCGCAAGGAGAAGGAACACCTCTGGAAAACTTGTACAAACCTATTCCGGAGAAGTATCCACCTGCTACTTTCTGATAGCTTCCTCCTTTTCGGCTGGGAACCACATTCCAAGCAAGGACAGGTGCCACTTGTGTCACTGGTTTTAAGCTTGCCAAAGGAACAGTATGCCTACGTGAAAAACGTTCATGTTAGCAGCACTGCAAGAATACGCTATGTGCAGGAACACAGCAACATATGCTGAAGCAACACTACAAAGAAGAAAATAGAAAAGGCGAAATCTTAGAGTATAGGGAGCTTTGAGGGAATAAAAAAACAACACCTTGTTCTCTGAAGTAAAGCACATATTACTGTTACTTGTAATATTTTGTACATTAGAAACAGTAAGGCAGTATTCAGTCCTGATGCAACTGACTTCACAGGTCAACCCCTTTTTCCCTACATTGGTATGCCTTCAGAAGTCTATCTGGAAGCACTTAACAAGACAGAATTCCTGCAATATGTAGATAAGCCTAATTGCAGATTTGGAGAAGAATGAATGCTTTGAACAGCAAGGCGGTGAATGTGATGAGACTTGTCATAAGCATCCACTATTCTGGGGGGATTACAACATAAAAGTTTCAGAGAAACTAGTAGCGGAGAGTAATGTGCTACCCATGAATTACACCCAATCTGCAAAGATTGTTGAGAAGAACAAGACTTCACATAAAGCATCATAATGATTTTTGTCATTATAAACAAGAGAAAAATTTTCCTACAACATCACAGTTGAAGAGCGACAACCAACAAGGACGCAAACCTCCCTCTGGTAGCCACACTTCATTTTAAAGCCTCATTTCTCTTTTCTTCTCAAAGTATCTTAACAACCCTATCTTAGCCATCTGTGACTACACAGACTCCACTATAAAAAGTTCAAACACAAAACTGTCACCAGATTGCTTACTTTTCTGCCAGCTCCTCAATGAATACAGTCACCGTGTTGCCATCCTGCCCAACTTCCTGGATATGAGCATTGTAATACTTACCTCCTGGATCCAGACGCACCTGGAGAGAGAACAAGGGAAGCTCTGAAAAAACTAAACAGTATCAGGGGACCAAATACTGTCTACAAACCACTAATAGCAAAGGCTGCTCCTGGCTGATTCTACGCCATGAGCTGGGTCCAGGAATATCAAGTACTAATAGATAGCACTGGAATGCTTTAAGAAAGGAAAGAAACAGTCTTGCAAGTGACATGTAAACTCCTGTAAAACAGGCTTAAGAAGATGGATTCATGCCTTCTAACTTACTTTCATACACTGTGTCAATCAGATAAGTAGCAAGAAGGACCACTACGTAAGAACTTGAGCAGAACAGAAAATAAAGCAGGAAAGCTCTAGTCAGCTGGAAAAGTCACTAAATGAGTTATCAGCACCACCTCAAACAAAGTGATTTGAAGAAGTACACCTTCACTACATACAATATGGGAACAAAAGGAAAGTTGACTTAGATTTCAGCATCTCCCAGCCACTCCTCATCCTCTCTTCCCTCCCAGTTACTTAAAAGAAACCTGCTACGTTACTGTTGAGAAGCAGAAGACTGACTGTTGACTCCCATTGAAAATCTAATAGACAACTACCTCAGATGCACATCCTTTGCATTCTGAGCTCCCAGTCCAGAACCTCAACACTCACAGAATTTTTATCACTGGTTCTCAATGAATTTCCAAGTAGCTTTTCTTTCATGACCAGTGTTTAAAGAAAGATTTTTATAAAGAAATTTAATTAAAAACTAAAATCAGATTAATAGCCACAAGAAAGAAAATGAGAAAAGCCCTGGAAAATGCTATGAAGTAATTTCATGGCTTACCATACTCCATTTGAAGCAGTTTTAGTAATTTACCATAACTGAATCTCCTTTGAGTACTAACCTGACACTTGTCTCCTAAATAGTACTGTCTCCCCGCAAACACCATGTAGTCAGTTTTTTGAAGCTCTAAAAACAGAAGAATAAATAAAAAGGAAAAAGCCTATAAAATACTGTTCTTTCTTCAAGTACTCTTCATGATAGCACCCAACTACTAATTATAAGCCAATTGGGTTAATACTCCCTACACATATATAAGCATTCCTCACAGTAACGGTGAAGTAACTCTAGTTTTTCTTAGACCATAACTACCTAAGTCATAGGAGATTAATAATGTCTAGCTGATGAAGTAGTAGACCTACTTACTGCAATGCTTGTGCCCTTTATGATGGTACTGTTTTAATTCTGCATTTAATACCAATCGTTAGAATGATGGACTTGTCTTTGCCTGGCAAAAAGGAGATGTTATCCAGGAAAAAACAATATTCCTGTATTCTCCCATTGTCAGACTTCAATCACTTTTTTTTCCTCCATTCCTCACCCAGGTTCTCTGCATATCAGTATTCAACACAGACAATTAGTTACTATACTCTGTTTCAAGAATTTAATGACCATCATGATTGCTTATGCAATTGTAAAAATAGTTCTTCAGTATGCAAAGCACTCCAGGACAAATATCAACCAAACAATTTCAAAACTCATCTTTCTTGGTAACTTGTTAACACACCAGCCACAGTGTATTGCCATAAAACAGCAACTATTGAAGCCACAAAGACCATGAAATCCCTCCAGGATGCTCAAGCCCAGGAGAGCTGGGAAGCAAGAGAAAACTCATTTCATGTAACATATCTCACTGCTAAATTCGAGACTTTCATTATGATAGAACACTGAATCTAGAATAGTGCTTTAGGAGTCCTCAGGCATGCCATTAAAAAATAAATAACTGTGTGCTCAAATTTGGATGACTCCCAACACGTCAGAATGGTAATGCAGAATTCTGCTCTGTATTCTGCTTAGAGTCCTGGTATTTTCTACATTATAGTCATTAAGCATCAGGTGTCAGATTTTCAGCAACCTTATAACCATTATACAGCATCAAGAACAGTACTGGATATTTTGAAATGAAGCCAAGAAATAGCTGCTGGTAAGAGAATGCATTACCTACAAATATCAACTGGATTAACCAGTATCCTTCACACCTCAGCTGTGCTGAAAGGTGTCAAAAGCATCAGATCCATACATTTAATACTGAGCTCAGTGCAGAAACAAGGTTTGGGTGTTTTTTTTTTTTTTAATTTAAAGATACCTTTTCTGCTGTCCAGCCAAACATCAAATTCCACATTTCGATAGATCTCCGGGTCCAAAGCCTTTAGCACTTTATAGGGGAAAGGCATCTTCGAGGAATTTTCTGGAGTCTAGAAATAGAGTTGAAATGGACTATCATAAACGAGCACATTTAAAATGTTCAGTATAATCTCTACTCTCCCAACAGCTGTGGACCATTTTAAGACACACACAAATTCCCCAAATTTTCACTTCTACTATATTTGCTTGGAGAATAAAGCCCAAGAATATGAACAAGCATTTAGGCATTAGAGATTGTTCAGCTCAGAAGCTAAGCTGGCAGACTACAGAAAGATCAAAAACACACTTAACAGTAAACACAGCATTCCTTCAGTTATTTTTGAGTGAAGAGAAACTAGTTAGACCATTGAAGCCATGACTTCCAAGATGGTGGGAATTTCAGTTGTTACATCTGGAAACAGGCCTCTGAAGAGTTTTTTAAAACCAGTTCCAAAGATATTTACACTATGCTCAAAACGAAAGTGAACTGATATAAACCACTTCTCAGACAACAAACAGCAGTCTGGAAAGTGTTTGCTCAGCTCAATTTCTGGAGGAAAAAAACAACCAACAACACCAAAACATCAGCTATAAAAGAATAAGAGTACCTCAGAAAGGAGTAAGGCTGATCCAATTTAAGAAAAACTGGCCAAAATCAAAGGACAGGCAGACAGAAGGAAAAAAGGAAAAAAAGCAAACTGCTTTCCAAAAGTCACTTTTAAGTAGAAACATTGCTCGAACACGGGTAGCACTGTGCAACAACAGGAGGAGAAAGGAAAATACAAAACACCCAACCACACACAAGAAATTCTTCCTAAATCAAACCTTTGCTTCTTCAGGGCCTTGTCTGAACTTATCTTCCACCGGATTGTCAGTATCATTGCCTTCCCAGTCATCGCCTCTAAACAATTTAAAATAAGATTACAAAAGATGCAATGCGTAATTTCTAAGAAGGATTAAAATCAACTAACTTCTCACAAAACCTGAAGAAAGCACCATAGTGCCACCAAGTGGCAGATTTTCCTTGAAACAAAGGCTGTGAGGGAGCACAGGACAAGTCTTTTCCTAGCTTTAGGAACATGACCTTCGCCACTTCCCAAACCTATCCTCTAACAATAACCACTATATGCATTTGGAAATGATGAAGATGACCCCACTGAATACAACTGAACTACTGCACTGCTGAGTACTACACCGCTCTGCTTCAGGCAATATAAAACCAATGTCACCTGAAAGCTTTTACTAACAGTCACACTATGCCTCAAAACTTTGTGGTGACTGGATCAAAGAATACTGGGGTTTTCAGTACCTATATTCTCTTCTTTCCCTCACTCCAAGCGATCCAACAGACTTCAATGACGCCCCCATTTAACTCTCTATACGGAGTACAATTCAATTAAGGAAAAAATACAAATAGTTAATTTTCTCAATAAACTATTTCCTATACAAAGCTAAAGAGGCTGAGAGGGCTAGAAAGATTCTCACCAAGAGCACTCTGATGGCAAAGGGAAACATTTCATTTACAAACACTCATTTTACAGAGTGGCATGCAAATATAACACAGCCAGTAGCAGAGGATGTCCAATTCCATGACAATTTCAAGTTCCAGAGTACACTGTCTCTTCCACAACACACTTCAGCTTTGAGTTCATGCCATGAAACAGTAAGAAAGTTAGTACCACCTGCACATTCAAAGGACCTTGGAGAAATCAGCCTACTAACCCACCGCCCTTAGCAATGTTTTAAATTTGATTTATTTTAACATTTCCCTTCTACCACACATCCCCTCCTCAAATACTACCTTTTTCCTGGTGGATTTCTGGGTACTTTTTCATGAAGACAATCGAAGTTTGTATCCTCACTTTCTACACAGCCACTGCTTCTGTTCTTCTTGGAGCCACTCCGAAACATCTCAACTGCAGACCTTAATTCTTCCTCATCCATGAGGAACACATCTTTGTACAGGATCTCATATAACACAGCTGGACAAACCAAGACAAGGCTCAAAACAAGTTAACATAATATCATATATATATGTATATAATAACAGCTCCAATTTTCAGGGTAAGCATATCTTCAGGTAATATCTACTGTTACAAGACACTACATAAATTCAGTTAAGGAGAGGATCATAAAATAATTCAGGTGGAAAGAGACCTACAGAGGTCATTTGGTTCATTACCCTACTTAACAGATAAGTATACTGAGAGTATGTGTACATTAATACACAAAAAAATGAGCTGCCATCTCTTGTCGTCCCCATCTCTGGAAACCAGAATAAGCACTGCCTATAAACATACAAAACCACACAATTCTCTTTCATAATAAAACAAAATAAAAAGCACAATAATTTCAAGTTTACCCTGGCAAATAGCAGCATTTGCTTGAAATTGTTTTGTATACACAGAGTCATAATGACCATTGCCAGAACAACACAGTAGGATCTGGGAAAATAAAGAAAAAAACCTTTAAGTATGGAGTGACATAAAACCTAACACTTTCTACTTAATATTCTAGCTCAAGACTATGCTATTTCAATGTGAACTTAAGAAAACAGTAAATATTCTGAAGATAAATATGAAAGAGCTGTACAATCAGTTTAAAACTGGAGCTTATGAATTCATTTATGAACTTTACATCTACTATATAAACAAAAAAACATTGTTTTACATATCACAATGCATTAAACATGAAATAGTGTTGATCTGGAGACAAACTCTGAAACCATCAATTGCTCAAGAGGTAAAATTACCATTTATAATAATCATAAATTAAATTATCATTTAAAATTATCATTAAAACACAAGCCATCAAATGCAGAATCTAAAGTACATTGTGCAAGTGTCAAAGACACACTTCCATACTTCCCCATCTGATGGAGCAGAAGAGCACCTACTGCTCTAGCCCTCAAAAAGTTTTGTTCATACTAAGCAGCATTACACTGCAGAACTTTGAGAAGTTGCATGCCTTCCTCAACATAGGCATTGATACACAAAATAGATGCAGGCCATCACATCCCATCTCAGCACAAGACCATGAGTAGATAACTGCCACTGGCAAAAGCCCTCAGGCAGCTGTCATAAGCACAGCGCCAGCAAGGATGCCTCCAGCCACCCAGTAGGGGTCGGGATGCCAGGGCTCTTAATTCCATGTGCCTTATGTTCTAGCAACACAGCCTCTCATCTCATGGTGAAATATGTAACACCAGAAAGAACTGCTGAACTGCTAAGTGTAACAATTGCATGGGCACATCTGTGTAACTCCAGAAAAAAAGCAAGAGATGCCAGATTCATTTCTTGTGTAAGTTTCTTCTTTTTTTCTTTTTTAAAGCTGTTCCCTTAGTTCCTTCTTAGAAGGGCTTGATCTGTTTGTCAGCTAAATGAGTCAATTTGTCAGATTAACACATTTCCATCAACATCCCCTCTCAGGAAGAAAACCTCCACATCTCAGCTGACTTTTAGATGAGAGGCACCGGGAGTGGAAAGAACCCCTTCTTACCAATACACTATACCTCATTCTGCTCTTCAGAAACTCAGTCTGGGTATCTCATTGTATTTAGTCAGATCAGCCCAATTTCCACTAGGAAGTGTTATCAACTCAGCAGAAATTCAGAAAAATGAAACAGCATTCTGGAATATATGGTATTACCTCTTCCCATTAAAATCAGACTTGTTTCCAACAATGAGCAGTAGTTATAAAAAGATCAACAGGGGAACAGCACACAACCCATCCTCAGTAGCAAAGCTACTACAGTTTGATTAACTCTTGTGCAAATACTGTGCTTTTGCTGCAGGGGGTCGCTCTTGTAGGCATGAGCGAAGAATGGAGTTAGAACACAATTCCAGTGACAAGTTTTCACAACTAAGTGGGGCTGGAGGTATCCAGGAGTCAGGGGTAGGGTTAAGAAATTGCCTCAGTTCTCCTCACCTTGTCTTCAAAGCCATTGTCCGTAGCATAAGTGGGCGGCCTTCCAGGGTACCGGTACAGAATAAAGTCTCGACTAGGTAAGCAGAGGAAAAAACAAGTCTTGAAAGAGTGCAATTTTAGAAGCGTATTATGAAGAAGGCTGAAAGGAGCAGTCTGGATATTTCACTGTTTCTTTAGAGAGAAACACTCAAGCAGAACATTTTCCCTGATAAATGAGTGCTATCATAAAGCTAGACAAGCAAATGATACTCATCTTGGGGAAAAGCATCTGGAAAGGACAGCTACATCTAATCGTAGATATTACACCTATCGCATTAGATCAAGTACTTATGCCAATAGCAAAGTGCCCAGGCAGTAAAACTCAGGTGATTCCATCACACTTCAGAAGGATTACAACTGCAGTATAGGAAACTGGTTTGTCTTGCAGAAGTTCTATTTGCTCCTTCAGTAAGGAAACAGAACCAGACTGCAAATAAAGTGTTCTTCATTTTCATCAGTGGAAATTCATCGTGCTTGTACAGGGATAGCAGCACTCGTTTTTAACAAGACCACCATCACGTGTACAGGCTTATGCTGCCCTTGAAGCAAGCAGCAGGCTTTACACATGGAGCAGGGCAAGTGTTTAGCACAACTAGAACTCTCAAGAACATCTACACTGAGTTTTAAGCATGCTTCTAACTACCACAGCGTTCCACTACACAGAACTCACTCCTTTCACCTGCTGTCCATTCTTCAGCCACTGAAAGGCAACACTTTGCTGAGTTTAACATTAGTGAAAGAATAATAAACAAATATCGCTGGAAACTGACCTGCCCCTTAACCCACACTATTAGAACAGGGGCTGTGATGGCACCCATTCACATGTTAATTTAATGTAGGGTGACATTCTTATGATGTTTCACAAACGAGTGCTCCAGCAACAAACAAATAAAAGGTTCTGGGGACAAAGGCCAGAACTCAAACACTTCCCAGTTCAAAATGAAACTTTAAAAAAAGAAAAAGAGGGAGAGACTTACTTGTAGATCACTGATAAAGCACTTATTTCCAGCTGGCCAGCACTTTCCTATGCAAGATTAGGAGATTACAAGAGGTAGCAGAGCCATCTTCAACACTAGGAACTCTATACTAGCTCTCCATAGTATTGAAACAACAACAAAATTTAGTTTAGATAAATTTATTCAGACAAATTCAGTTAGGTAAAGCAAATAAACAATGGACTGGGAGTTAAGACATCAGGATTTCCAGAAAAAAAAGTATTTCTGCAATGTGGAATGGCCATGGTTACCAAACTGATGGCTAAAGATGGTGCTAGTTCCGGCAGCTACTCTTAAAGACATCACTCAAGAGTCATGGGCTTTTAGGTTTGTTTTTTGTTTGCTTATTAAACCTTTTTTTTTTTTTTAAATAAGCATTGTTTCAGAGACTGCAGCATTCACCATACTTTCTAGTTGAAGAGTCTAAAGAAACAAGAATTAGAACTCTAGATTTCAAGCCTGAGGGTAAGGAAGAAAAAAGGAGTTGGAGAGTCCAATAAACACATTCGATATGGTACACAGCCCATATTTTTCTCTTCAAAAAAATGGAAATTGCAACTACAAATAAGGCCTACAAATAGGCCTCAGCTTTATTTTCCAGTCTGCACAGATAGCTTCTGCACAAATTCACCATTAAAACACACATATATATGAATGCTTATTCCCTATGGAAATGAAAACCCAGGACTGAGGTCTATCTAGTGAAAAAAAAAAAAAAACCAACAGTATTGAAAACACCACGCATCTACTTCCCTGTTCTGGTCACCTCAGATTTTAATACCTATGCAATTGCTGGACCGTTCTTACCTTTGGATCTCCAAGTCGTTCAAGGTACTTCTCAAATGACCCCTCCACATACTTCGGGAAAAAAAACAAAAAACAACAACAAAGAAGAAAACAAAGTCTTAGCCAAATTAAACAAACAAAACGTTTAAACCTAAACACTGTGTCAAACAAACATCATCACTGGCTGTTGAACAGGACATCTATGCCGGCTGAGAGAGTGGGGGTATACAGATAGCAAACACAGCACTGGCCTGCCAAGTCCTGTCACTTCGGGCTCTGAGGGGTTGTGGTCTGCCTGGGGAATGACTTGTGCTGTTCCCCGCCTCGGGGCATGGGGGCGATTCGGGTCTATCAGGGTGGAGATACCAAGAGGCCCTAAGAAGCTTAAGAACATGAATCTGAGTAACACTCAGCGACACATTTCCCGTCTAGATTAAGCACTTAAACTGATAACAGGGAAAAAAAGAACACACAACCCTGCAACTGCACAACCCAAGAAAACATCTCAGCTGTTCAGTATTCATTTCTCAGCACCTGAATTGTGGAATCGCTAATTAAAAAGTCTCAGCCTCAGAAAAATCAATTGCCTAAACTGCAGGCAGGTGACTCCCTGGCCGAAGGGTGACTGCAAGTAAGCAAGGTACAAAACTAAGGCATGTTAGAAAAGTTGGTGTAAAACCACCAAGAATCATAAAAACAGCTGTTCTGCAGAGGACCAAAGAACACTGCCCACGACTTCTGTTTCCAAGGGACACGGGAACACCTGGTACCCGGTACCAGCCCAGAACGCTACCAGGGCTGCGAGCTATCTGCTGCTGACACATGTGGGACCTCTGTAGATAACTCCTGTCTGCAAGTAGCAAACAGCAGAAGCATCTCAACGCCGTTAGCATCGTGACAGCTCCACGGGTTTCTCACATAATTAATTCTACAGTGCTGTGCCACAGAGGACGTCGTTACCGCCTGATCACCTAGCGAGACGTTCAGGCATCAGCAGCTTCCTGACCAGGACGTTCATCGCCACGAGGTGACACGCACCGGGCTGAGGGCAGCACCCGCTCCCCGTGTCACAGCACGTGCATCCGGGGCGTCACGGCCGACTCCCCCTTATTTCCTACGTCCGTCCGCAGAAGCGCACAAAAAACAACCGGTACTCACGGATTCAAAGTTACGCTGGTTTTGCCTCATAAACGAGACGCAAGCTTTCCTCACCTCCATGTGATGAATTTGGCACAAAAACAGCTGAAAAACAACGTTACGTGAGAACGGAGGAGAAAGCTCTCCCGACGCCGGGTCGCTTCCTTCCCCGCTCGCTCAGCCCGGCAGTGCCGCGCACCGCACCTGGGACGGGGCGGCCCCACACGCGCTCCCGCCCGGGGCGCATCCCGCCCCGAGCCGACCCCTGCCCGCCGAGGGCCGCACCTGCTCCGAGATGGCTCTGAAGAGGCAGGAGGCGTCCTTGGCCGTCAGCTTGCGGTACAGGCCGAGACTGCCCAGGTACTCGTCCATGGTCACCTCGCTGAGCGACTTCTGCCCGAAGTACTTCTTCCAGCCCTTCTGCATCGTGCCGGGAAGGCGGCGCGGCCGAGGCTCCGCGCATAGCACTGGTGGCGGCGGCGGCCGCCAATGAGGGTCGACGCTCGGCGCGCCCAGGTGCGGCCGCTCCCGCTCTTGGGCCCGCCTGGAGCGCGGGGGGCTCGTGCCCGGCTCCGTGCAAGGGCCGGGTTGAAGTCTTAGAGTACTCCCCTCGTGTTACTGAGGCTCCGGTAGTAGGAGAAGGAGAGGGAAGGCACCAATTTG
>JANHGO010000044.1:25681391-25701608 GCA_024606505.1 Aquila spilogaster | reverse complement strand
TCCTGCTCCCACAAGGAAGGTCCAGGCCCTGAAAACTGTTGCTGCTCTTCACCTTCCCTTGGCGCCCTATCTACAGGGGGCGCCCGGGCTCCCCCCCCCCCGCCCGGAGACCGCGAGCGGTGCCGCCCCGCCGCCCACCTGCTCCGAGACGGCTCGGAAGAGGCAGGAGGCGTCCTTGGCCGTCATCTTGCGGTACAGCCCCAGGCTGCCCAGGTACTCGTCCATGGCCACCTCGCTGAAGGACTTCTGCCCGAAGTACTTCTTCCAGCCCTTCTGCATCTTCCACGGGCGGCGGCGGCTGAAGCGGCAAAGGCAGAAGCGGGAGAGGGGGGGGTCCGCGCGGCGCGTGGCGGCGGGGCACGCGGCTGCCGCTAATGAGGGGCCGCACCCAACGCGCCCACCTGCGCCGGCCGCCATGACCCAACCCCCGGCATCCCCCTTCCCGCCGGCGCCGGGCGCTGCCGCCCACGGACCGCGCCCCCGAGCCCGACTCGCCCCCGTCCCGCCGCAGCTGGGGCCGGTTCCCTTCGCCTGCCAGCCGTCCCGAGAGGCAGCTGCGAGCGGTGCCCTCCCGGCGAGCCCGCAGACCGCCCGCAGGAGCTGCCTCCCGCAGCAGCCATTTTAAGATGCCCGCGAAGAGCCCCGAGTACCTGTCCCGCTCTCCCGCCTAACGGCCGCGGGGGGCTGTCCGAGCGCCGGGGGGGGGTGTCGTTTTCCTCCAGCCCCCGGTAGCTCTCGGCGTGGGCGGGCACGGCGAACCGCGGTAAGTCCCCCCCGCAGACGGCGTCTCCTCCCGGACCTGCCTCGGGAAGAGAAGGGAGTCCGCGCTAAGCCAACTCCTTCCGACTTCATTGCTTGACGTGCCTGCGACTGCAAAGAACTAGCGGAAAAATCGGTCAAATGGTTATTCAAAATTTCCTGTGACGCTCCGGCCTGCTCTCGGACTGGAGACAAGCTGCTAGAGGTAAACTTGAAATAACAGCCCTATAAACATCGTTAAGGAAGCAAGAATCTTAGTTGCTCCCAATAAAGTGTTTGGGGAAAACTTTGGGCATCAGCAAAAATCACTCTTGCACAACTCTGCGGCATGACTTACTCCATGGACAGCCCCTGTGCTTGATTTGATGAGGAAAATGCCTCTATGTAAATTCAGCTTGCTAGTAAAAATTGCACTCAGCTATCAGATGCACTGATTCAGAAGTTCCTCTGTCTTGTTTTAAGCAACAGCAACAAAAAACCCCAAACAAATAATGTCTTTGCAGGAAGGGCAATTAGCACCAACTATGCATATACAATTACAGAGTATTACAGACCGAATAGCCCGCATGTACACTTTTAAGTTTAAACCCCCTCTGTTTTTCAAAATATTTACTTAAACAAATTGATGGTAGCATCAACAGTTGACAATTTCAATTAAATTACATGGGGCGCTTGAAATGGGGAGCTCCAAACAGCATCAAATAGGAAACATTGCACTTTACTGAAGTCCAAACTAAGTAATGAAGGAATAATGCCGTGGAAATGGATTGATTGTACTGTCAACTCCATTCCTCTCCTATAGGCCATGTTTTACTTTGGGAGTAAATCACCCAAAACCAGGCAAGTCAGTTGGTGGACAGTTTGGCAGCAGGTTTGCAGCTCTTGACTTTTCCCACCCAGATTCACCACATGCCCCTTTCCCTTTAAAGAGGCATAAATCTCTCAGTTTTAAAATTCTCTTTTCAGTCCTTCTGTAAACACATGAAATGAGAGCTGAAGGTATCTGCTTATTTGCAGAACATCAACAAGGACAGCTTACTTCCACCAGTACTAGGCAAATATGGTCAAGTGACCACTATGGATATGCCATGCCTGTTAAGAAGTAATTTAGCTTGTCCTTCTCATTGGAATTACCAACTTTTTTGTGATGTAAATATCTGTCTGTCCAAGAAACTAGACAACTCATACTCCCCCCACCCCTTGTTGGCGCTGTGCTCTCTTAAGCATAAAGCCAGATGACTTCAAACTGGCACTAAATAGGAAACCATTTAATGTCAGTCAATATTAACAGACGTTTTCTTTGAGGGTTTGTCCCAGTTGGTGGACTCTAAGTATGGAAGGCCTCACT
The DNA here is from genome assembly GCA_024606505.1 of Aquila spilogaster. Classification (NCBI taxonomy): domain Eukaryota; kingdom Metazoa; phylum Chordata; class Aves; order Accipitriformes; family Accipitridae; genus Aquila; species Aquila spilogaster. The sequence continues at coordinate 25,699,501 of JANHGO010000044.1, read as the reverse complement.
AGGAGAGGAGAAAGGTTTTATTCTGACATTTTTATTCCTCTGTATTGTTTATTGAAACCCAACAACTTTATCCAAGAACAAAGCAAACTTTTCTGGCTGTCCAGGAGGATAAGGTTTCAAAGTTGACAAGTCCATTGACTGCAGTGTCTCCACAAGAGTGCTGTAAAAAGAGACCAAAACCAAAAATTTAAAAAAAGTCCACCCCAAAGGGAAGTATTTTCTTCACACAATTTTCTTTCTATTCATACATACATAATCCTTTAGCACAGAAACAAAAATAAGGACACGTATTGAAAGGAAGAGACCCCACAAACCAGCAGGCCCCAACCATCGCTGGCTCCTAGGCAGCATTGCTGAGAACACACTTGGACCTACACCACAACTTTGACAGACAACCTCAGCTCTTGACTTTTTAATCTGCTGTGGTTGCAATGTTGGGAGACTGAACAAGATCTGAGGATCTCCACCATAAATGGTGCCAGGAAATTCATCCTGTTTTAACACATGGCATAGTTCTCCACTTAGCACATAGCCAGAAAGAACAGTCAAGAATCAATCTGTTTGCTTGCCACTATCAGACTGCAAGTAAGGCTTGAATACTAGGCACTGTTCAACACAAAGAAATAAAAATTCCTTCCTGTCTCCAAAGCTGTCAGAAGCACTGAGACAGTAAGTTTAAGAAAGTTGCCCAATACAAATGAATGACAGGCCTAGTCTTTTCAGAAGGCTCTTCTGAAACATACGAAAGCCTATTTGCAGGGCAAAGGAACAAGATGCAGACTAAATAATGGGAGTTGCATTTCCTCTGCCTTCAATTTAGAGGTCATCTGTTATTTATAGAGTGCAATCAATCATAAATAAAAACAGTAAGATATAGTCAAAACAAGAGAGCGAATGAAACTAACAGGAGCCAGGATGAACACAAAAGGAGCTGGGTTTTTTTGTTGGTGGTTGGGGGGAGGGAGGCTGGTTGTTTGGTGGTTTGGTTTGTTTTTTTTTTTCCCCTGAAGTGACAGGCAGTAGATCTGTGAAACTCCCTGTCAGAGGATGTGGTGGATTCAGGAAGTTTGTTTAAAAGGGCAGCCTGAATAAGTACTTGGAAGACAGAGGTATTGAAAGTTACTAACCAAACAGCATCTGATTTAGGAATCCCCCCGAATCAAAGCACTTAAGAGCATTAGAGAGAAAGTAATACAAGGAAATACCTTATGTTCTTGCCCTGCTTCTACTTTTGGCTGAGCATCTGCATATGGCCACTGCAAATAAGATGCTGAGCTACGTGGACTCCTGATCTGTATCAGTAAGGCCATTCTTATGTTTTGTTCTAAACACTCCAGATACTTTCAATTTTATTATGTCAGTGCATCTATGCAGTCACCTTTAGTGCCCTTTACAAGGAAAATCCACATAGCAAAATGATGAAATGGAGTCGTAAGTCTGCAGGGAGCATTTTATTCCTTATGGCTCATGGTTACATACAGATGGTCTGGCTTGTGTTATTTCTAGACTTCAAAAAAGAATCCAACAACTAGTGAGAAAGAGCAGAGAAAGAGAGAAGCTGTTAGGTGCCTCTAGGATGCTACCTGACTGTTCCAAATTCAACCACTTCTATTTGGTTTAAACTCCTCTTCTTTCAATCTGAATACATGTGCCCTCAACAAAAAAAAAAAAATTTAAAAGGAGTCATGGTCAAATGGTTTGATAAGTTTGGTAAATTAGCACCTAATGTTAATCTATCCACTATGGGAAATCTACATTGCAAACAAATGGTTGTTACAGAGGAGGATGTCGATTTCCTTGTTACATTCTCAATACTGTAATAACACACCGAGTGATGGTGCTGAACACTGCTTGTTCTGTCAGGACAGCCACAGCAGCTCCATACCTGCAATTACAGTAGAGGACGTGCCCATCTCTGTGGAGCTGTTTTGCCAGCTCAAGCTGATGGTTGTCCATCAGTTTTTCGTTTGTTACTACTATTAGTGGCTTTCCTTCTTCTAGAGTCTCCAGACAGCTACCTGCACCTACAGGACAAGCAGAAAACATGATGAGTTTTTTGCCCTGACAGACGAAATATCATCCTACTTGCTCTTGAAACACAGGAGACTCCTGAAGGTGAACATTTAACCATCCAGCTCTAGCTCTGGACCTGAACATTCACTGCCAGCGCACCTCCGAGCCGCTGAGAAACAGACTTCATCCAACCGACACCCGCTCCTGCCCCGAGGAGAACAGGCTCGGCAGACAAACAGGGCTCTCTACCTGCGTGGCTGATGACCAGGTCCGCCCTCCGCAGGTCCTCGGCCAGCGAGTCCTTGAAGCGGAAAGCTTCCACCGCCAAGGCCGGGCTCCCGCGCAGCGCCGGCTTCAGCTCGCCCCGCCCGACCTGCAGCACCAGCTTCTGGTAGCCGCGGCTCTGCAGCACCTGCGGCGGCAGGAGGGGGGGGAATGGATGGGATAGACGGGGGGGGGGTGTGTACCCGGGTCGGACACCGGGCCCCGCTCCCGGTTACCCCGGCCCGGGGGCCGCTGCCACCCCCCGCTTCGCGCCACAGACCGTCCGCGCCTCCTCGCCCTCCGCCGCCTCACGCCCCCCGCCACCGAACGCTCCCGGTACCCCCCCACCCCGACACCCCCGGCAGTCACTGGCGGGCGGAGGAGGGCGGGGCGGGGCGGAACAGCTCCCAACGCGCAGGCGCCCGGTTGAGGCGCTGCGGGCGGGCCCGGGTCGGCTGCCCGCGGAGCCGGGCTGTCCGCCGCCTCACCTGCAGGGCCGCCGGGGAGCAGACGGTCGCGATCAGGTCGTCGAAGCTGGTGGTGCCCACGGTGACGAAAACGGACTTCATGGCCGGCGACCGCCCGCTCCTATCCGATCTGCGGGCGGGGAGCCGCCAGAGGGCGCGGCGCACCGCTCGGTCGCCGCACCGCTACCCAACATGGCTGCCGGCCTGAGGGGACGGCTTGGCGGGAGGGGGGCGACACGCCCACTTCTCCTCACGGCCCACGCGTGCTCGTTTGGGCCCGCTGCCTCCGCCCCGGCGAGCGGGAGAGGCGGGACGGGACCGGGACCCGGTGCCACCGGACCCTCCCCGGGGCTTGTGGACCCCCTCCGCGGTGCCGGACCGCGCCCGCCCTGACGAGCCTTCTGGCCGGCAGCGGTCAGCAACCTCAGAGTAGTAGCCGCGAGCGTGTCTCAATTTTTCAGACTTTCGTGTGGGGGGAGGTAGCGCGAATTCGGAAAAGGGATTCAGAACATTTTGCCCTCCGTGTATTATTTCAGTGCTTGGGGTCACTGTAACTGACAGCCTGACTGGGGCCAGGTGCTGGGTGTGTTCACAGCCTACCATTCCCATAGCATGGCCACAGCTACCTTTTCTTTATAGACTGACCTGGGCTAGGCATGGGATTATCCAGTCTGGCCCAAGCCTCCTATGGCACTTACCGTAGGAGTAACATCATAGAAGGATAGTAGCGAGTAAGCAGTCAGTTGCGCCTTGGAGGAGAGATTGATGTTTCAGACAACTTGCCCGAAGCTGTGCTGCAGTGGGTCCTGTAATGGCAGCCCAAGAGCGCTGGGCCTCACTGGGGGACACGCTTTGCTTCTGGTCAGAGCATCACCTGGGGACACGTCATAGCATTGCAGAGCAAACGCATGGGATACAAGCCTACCTTCAAATGGCCGAAGGCAGAAGATTGCATACGTTTCTATTGGTGGGTGAACTTGGGTGGTTTTGCTGTGTGGATACTTCCACTGATACCACAGGGACTGGTGAAGATAGGAGACAGAAGGAAAAGAGACATATAGTTTGAACTCTGCATTCTATGGGGTTTTTTAGGGAACTTTAATAATTCTGGCTATGTATGTGCACTGTGTCCACTCCCCCCAAAATCCCAGAAATGCTGCAAACTCCAATAGAAACTGCTGTCTGCTGGCTCCTAGTTGATTCTGGAAAGTCAGGCATAAAAATTATTTGGCCTAAATAGATGAACCTGTCACAGGACCTGAGATTGCAACTCAAGGAGAACCCTGAAAGTGAGACTGAAATCAAAGCTAAGAGCTCTATTGTCCTGGTTTATTTTCCTCACTTTGCCGCTGACCAGTGTTAGTACCTTTGGGAGGTGCTCATCTTTTCTATTTCTCCACCTGCAAGGCAGTGTTTAGCAATTTATCTCCTCTAATTGAAGAAGAATTGAGTCTTTTAAAAATCTTCACTGTAGCAAATTTGTAAAGACATTGAATAGTTTTTTTGCTTACCCTCCTTCCCTTGGCCTTTTGAAAGATACATTCTCAGTATCATCGAATACAGGTAGGTTTCCCCTCCCTCCCTATTGCCCTTTCTCTAAGCACACATCTTTCTGATGCTGTTTCAGGCTGGTCTTACTACCTTCTTATGAGGACTAAGGGAAAGTACTCCCTTGAGCAAAGGCATGTCAGCTCCTTGTGGAATGTGATCCTAAGAGCCGAGGGACAGGAAATCAGGCAGGAGCTGAGGCTGGAGATGAAGGCCCTTTCTGAAAAATAAAAATGCTGTGCAGTGCTAAACCACATTAAATCAATTGCAAAGATGAAGTCACCAGTAAATTTATTATTTAAGGTACATTTCCCCTTTGTGATGAAAACCCGGGGCGGGGAGAGGGATAACATTTTAGTCTCCTAAAAAATCTGAACGTTAAATCTGTTAACAGTCTTGTCCACTGAAGGCTAGGAATAACCCCTTAGCAGTTGCACAAACTGAACTAGCAGTTTTCTTAATTGGAAATGTAACACAATGTACAATTCTACAAAAAGAAACTACTCAAGTTAGACATCTAAATCTGTTTATTCCCTGGATTAAATTTAATAGATGAGGTCACATCTGTATACACTATTAAGTGTTCCAAGAAAGATGCAGAAAAGATGTAGCTATCTTGAGGATACCTCTGATTGCCATGTTAATGGATCATTCACAATGCTCATTAGCCCCCTGTTGCTTTCATTTAGCATAATGAGCCACAGTGAAATGTATTTATTTTTTGATTAAAGCAAATGCTGCTGACAGCAGACATGGCTAGGGGGTAGGGTAGCACTTTATCTTGGGAAACATGCTATAGAGCAAAACAGTATGGGAGTCCCAAATACACAGGGCCTTGTGGCCCTGACCAGCCTCACTCAGCTCTTACTGCTCTCCCTCAGGACAAGGAAGCCAGGAGCTGAGGGTGATCACAACGCAAGCCAGGCAAAGACCTCACCAACAGGGCACAGTTTGACTGCACCAGAGAAAAGCAAGCAGAGCAGTGGCACCAACAGGTCCAGCGACCATCATGCAAGACAAGGTAACAAGCCATTTCCAAGGTCAATCCAGGAAACCCAAACAGTGATTCAGGAGCAGAACTAGCAGCAAGGACACCTACAATTCACCTCTGTCATCCCAGCATAAGACAGACATGGACCTGCTCAAGCAGGTCCAGAGGAGGGCCACAAAGATGATCAGAAGGCTGGAGCAGCTACCCTATGAGGACAGGCTGAGAGTTGAGGTTGTTTAGCCTAGAAAAGAGAAGGCTCCAGGGAGACCTTATAGCAGCCTTCCAGTACTTAATGGGGGCCTACAGGAAAGATGAGGAGGAACTCTATCAAGGAGTGTAGGGATAGGACAAGGGGTAATGGTTTTAAACTGAAAGAGGGTAGATTTAGATTTTAGGAAGAAATTCTTTACTGTGAGGGTGGTGAGACACTGGAACAGGTTACCCAGAGAAGTTGTAGATGCTCCATCCCTGGCAGTGTTCAAGGCCAGGTTGGATGGGGCTTTGAGCAACCTGGGCTAGTAGAACATGTCCCTGCCCCTCGTGGGCCAGGGAGAGGGAAGGGGCTGCAACTAGATGTTTTTAAAATCCCTCCAAACCATTCTACTTAAAGCCTGAGCTTAAATGAACCCTCACCCCCCCCCCCCCCACCCCCCATCAGAAGGTGTGGGTGGAAGCCCCAGCTGAGGCTGGTCAGGGCAATTAAGACCTATTAGTGCAGTCAAGGCCCTAACAACTGATGGATAGGAGGTCAGACTTTGGGATGAAAGGAAGGATGCTGATTTTTTTCAGGTGTGTCAGAGATGAGGGTCAGCACAGGTGTAAATCTTTGTGAGAAGAAGTAAGGACAGGATAATTAAGTGATTGTAATTTTTTTAAAATGAGGATAGAATTTAAATACATTGGAGTGTTTTCCTGTTTATATAATTATTTTATATTAGGTTAATTACAGTAGTTTAGGAAATTACTGCTCATTTGTGACTAAAGCACTATAACTTACCACATGCATGCTCTTACTCTGCCAAAATTGAAAAATAAACTCACCATCATGATAAGTCCATGCATTCATTCTGCAGGTTTACAGTGGTTGCCATTGTACCTCAGCTGTGACCTTGCTTTCAGCCGTCCACTCAAAATTCCTATAAAGTAAGTCACTCTCAAGAAAATACTCCATGCATGAGCAGCAACTTGTTCATACTCTCACTGCTCCCTCAAATTTCAGCAGAGTAAAATGTGTATTTAGAATAATGAAGACACTTTGAATAATACTAGTCTTCATAACCCTCAAGCGAGAGAGAAACTGGAGTACAGTCAGCATAGTACTCTGAGTTAAATTCCTATATCTAGGTTTGCTCTTACTATTAATGTTTGCATACAGAAAAACTTCTTACTCTTCCGGTCAATGGGTACCCATTTGTTGGTATTTTCTAAACTCTGCTCAGTTATTCTTGTTAGTGCTTTAGGGTATTCACAAGTTAAATTAAACATTGGGCATTTTAGGAGAATGACACATTAGGTAACAATAAACCCATGCAGCTCAAGAAAAAAGTAGATTTGCTGACCTCTTCTTACTCTTAAGAAGAGGTTTGGACTAATTGCAGTGTAATCAGAGGACTGCTCAGAGGGAGGAAAGCATACTGCTCTTCTTCCAAAGTGTAGAAGGCCTGATTGCGTAAGAGCACAGTACTTCAAGTTTCAAGGACAGCTGAGCATACTCTGCAGTTTGCAAAACCAGACCTAATGTTACTAGTGTGTTAAATGGAATCTTTCAGTTTTCTTAATCAAAAATGTCCAGGAGTAAGGGAGCACCTGCCAACAGGGAGTCCTTCTTACACTGACTCTCTTTTAATACTGCTTGTGGAAGATGTTATATACAGTTTTGTTTGAAATAATGGTTAAAACAGCTATTCTTAAAATACGGTATGTTCAGGATTGTGGTACATCAGGTTTTACATTAGATTCTTTTGCTTTTTATTGTGTGAATGCTGAATTTCACTTCTACAGGCCCCTGTTTTGCTCATTTGCTTTCTAGAATGAAGAGAATTCAGAAATCACTGGAATGATTTCTGTGGTATGGAGTAAGTCTGTGTGATTCCAGCTGGGTATTTTCCATGTGTCACTGAAAGTCAGTGTCCTCTGCAGCTTGTACTCCCAGCATCATGCTGTACAGGGACTAGAAGAAAAAAATATTCACAAGTAACGTTGCAGTGACTTAAATTTGCATACGAGTTTTCACTGGAGGATACGTTCTGCTAGCACATTGAATTAGGCTTGTTACAGTGATTTTAAACTAAAGAGAAAAAGGAAAGCCATCCATTATAGGACTCAATTTCATGCTAATTTGTACCTGCTATTTTAATTAGAAGTTGTGTAGGGCATAAGTAGAATTTTGTCCATGAGCACTTGTGCTCTGGTCCATGAGAACTACAGATCATTCGCACAATGAGATACTTGGAGCTGATCCCTTGCAGTTCTAAAGCACTTAAAGATCATGTAATCCAGACTTTGTGCTGTGCCTTGTTTCTGGCCATTCGTTGCTACCTCTGTTCTGCATTTCTACAGGTAATCATACAACCACACAGTGATCCAATTCAGAGAACTGATCTGACAGGAAAGGGATTTGTTTGCAGTTAGATCAGTTCCCCGAGTTGCACAAGCACCACTCCTAGCACAAGGAAGAAGGCAGAATTGTGGCACCTTGGATTTAGGTTGGCTTAGATGCTGGGGAATTGCACCTATGTCTACCCCTTCATTGCTATTAGTAGCTGTGATCACATTCTCCGAGCCATGTGGCTCAGGCGGTTGAGTACCCGTTGCCTTTGGGGCAAACCTTGTGTGAACCTGTCGCTGCTTGGGCTGGAGAGTCTCTCTTTGCAGTGCCAATTGTTTCTCTCCAAGATATGTGTGTGGGATATTATCAGGGACATTCAAGAAATATGGGCTCAATCTGATATAATGTAGTCCAAGACCCCAGAGAGAGGCTAGGAAAGGGCTAAAATGGAAGATACATTCTTGTGAGAGCTTGCTCCCATCTGTGCTTCATATGGTATAATTTATATTCTGATATTTTCTTCCCATGACAACATCTGGGCAAGAAACCGAAGATGGCATGAGTGCAAGCTGGTTTTTGTTAAGTGAGAAATGATGTATGCCTCCTCCCTTCTCCTTAGCCTTTATTTGAAGTGTTTCTGGATGGCTCAGTTTTGAGCACTGTCGCTTTGTATTCAGCTCAGCTTGCCACAGTTTGCCCTGAAAGTTCCATAATTATATTATTCAAGAGTAAGAAAATGCATGAAAAACTAGTCGGTTCACATCTTAGTTTCTGAAAACTATATACTGCCCTCAGTTTGCTCTTGAAGTCTAAAGACTAGCTCACAACTGTTGCAATAAAACTCTGACAACCCCTGAAATGCAGGGGCTTCAGACAATGTATCAAATAATGAATCATAACATATCATTTAAAAATATACACCAACAGAAAGGCAGGTAAACCTGTAAGCCTACACAGTCTGATTTTCTTTGAAGGAAAAAAAAGCCAATGACTAGCTAGTTAAAAATGCACCCCTGTCTTTCCTTTACCTTGTATTTTGTGCAGATTGATTCTCCATTTGGCTTGTGATATAATGGTCTAGTGGATGACATGAGGCACAAGAGAGCAATTAGACTTCTCCACACTACATTTACATTGTGTTTCCGTACTTTTTATATGTTTATGAATGTGCAAAATGAGTAAAGATAGTCTTACTTCTATTTCCAGTTGGCTTTATATAAATTTGAACTGAAAAAATGTTCATTTCCTTTTCCTCTCTCATTTAGAGGTAGTGCTGTACCTATGATATTTCTGTTACCGTAGGGAACTGTGAATATGAGATGGAGAATATTTTGGGGAATGATTCCTTCATATTACCACGATTCAGAGATGCTTGTTCTGGGAAAATAACAGAGGAACATTTGTCAGGCAAATTTAAATAGTATACTTTGAAATATTTCATCACAACGCTTCTACATCCTTTGAATTGTCTCTTTGTGGGCCTGTTATTTGGCAGTGGGGATTGTCAGATAGCCTGCAGATAGAAAAAGGCTCAGACTGACTGGAGACAGCGAAGGGGATGTTCGATCACCTCTTTCTCAGGGCTGACTAGCCTACAGATAGGAAAAGGCTCAGACTGACTGGAGACAGCAAAGGGGATGTTCGATCACCTCTTTCTCGGGGCTGACTAGAAGAAGACAGGCGCTGAAGCAGCACAGAGGAACTGTGTCTGCTGATTAAATATTTCACATTTGAAGTGAAAGGGGAGGCTGTGGCTTAGCTAGAATGAGTGTCCATGATCTGACAACTCTCATGGATTTTTCTGAATTTTGCAATATTTGATGGTGTGCCTTGAAGCCCCAGGTTCTGGAATTACGTAATCGTGATTTCTAAGGCCTTATGCTTCTGAAGAGACCAAGAAAACAACTCACTGAACGTTAAGGCCCTGAAGACTAACACATAAATATAATATGTAACTACGTATCTTTTTATTACTCCTGTTTTGCTTTATATTTAAACAATGTCATGATTCTTTGAGACCTGACTTCTGGAAGCTCAGAGCTTACTCATTTATGCAAGTAAAGTGCTGCTGGTTTTTGCCCTGCCCATGAAGCAAGAGGTCACCTCTACACTGGGATATAGCACATGCTGTGTTTCAATCCTTGTTACAGGTAGTGTGGCTCAACTGATTTGTACCAGCTGTTGAACTGGACCTTCGCTGATGCTTGGTGCCTCTGCTAGGTTTCTGTCAAAGTTTAATGCTTGCATTGAAGAACCAGAAAATGGGCTTCATAGCAAATCAAATTTCTTAAAGCTGGTAATTTCCAGTAAGTGTTGGGGATATTTGGGAGACTGTAAAGGAAATAATTTGAAGAATGGTTGCAAAACAGGCCAGTATGCAGACGTAGGAGGGAGTCTGAGGTCTGTCACGAGGAACATTATCCTGGCTGTGAGGCTCAATATGGTGATGTCTCCTGGCAAGTGGTCCCTTCAGCTCCCCAGAGAACCTCTGCCTGTGACAGCCCAACACTACTCCTTGCTGTCTGTGGAAAACACGCCACTATTCCTGCCTACTAGCCACCAGCAAACACCTCTGCAGCAATCCACTGTGTGAATGCCCTGCCATTTCATATTCCTACATAATCCCTCTGACAACTAAATCTATTAAAAATTCATTTTCATCCAGGCAAATCAGACTCCTTGAAATCAATTGAGCTTTGTTCTCTGAAGGCAGCTTGTGCTGGTGCACATGTAATCAAATCCTGAGGTGCCTTGCATGCATTTTTACAAGCACTGAGATAGACTTCATGTTTCAATTATTCTTTTTGATGTGCGTTTTTGAAGGAAATTAGAATGTTATGCTCAAATAAACTAACAGGTTTAGATCTTTAGGAAGGAGCTCCAAGTGAGCAGAGTTCCTCCCTTTTCCCAGCCAGTCCCAACTATACAAGTACATATAAATATCTCTCTTTGCTATGCAGCATAAAAATAGGTAAGGAGGTGACCTATGAACCCAGTCTAAAATTCACCTCTGTCCATTTGCCTGTTGTTTTCCAACAGCTGGCTCTCAGCAGCAGTAGTTTATGTAGGCATTTTGAATTGCTCTTCAGAAGTCTTCAGGGACACCTAAGTCAATCCACTGATTAAGTAAATGGATTTTGGAAGTATGTAGACTAGCTGAATATACTGTACGATTAATGAAAAGCTACTCTAATTCTGCCTGAAAAGGAAACAGAAGAGCACGGTGTTGGGCAAACGTGATCAGTGGCATTCATACCAGTAGATGGCTGCCCGCATACACTGCATTGAGGGAGTCAAAAGGCATCAAGCATGCAGGCTCCTTTTTGCTCGGTCTTTTCAGCATAATATTAGCATCTTTACATTGGCAATGCCTGTTTTTTCTTCTCAAGCTGGCTCTCAAAACCAAAGTGAAATAGTGAAAGCATATGAGATTCACTTCCCAGCCGATCAACAGAGATAGCCAACACGGATTTGTGCAAGGCCTGAAAGATCTAATGATGTTTCATGCACCGAGCCTGCCTGTTTCCAACAAGTCTTGTTCAGAGGAACTGTACCCGCTGCATCATTACCGAGCTTTTGCAACAGCAGTGGGGGTGCTAATAGCGTGATTCATTTATCTCTCCTTTTTGCTTGTACTAATAAGATGATAGTCAGCTTATTTACAGGCAGTCTAGTTTCCATTAGACATTAGGGGTCAAAGTAGCTACTAGATACTTGCCAAAACCACTGAGCTCAACTTGAAGATTCTTTAACAGCTCTGTCTGGGCCACCATTTTTTTTGTTTGCATGTTTATATAGCAGTGAATCATACTGAGAAGAATCAATACCAGAAATATCTTTGTTTGCACGCATTTCCTGTTTATGGCCTTCTTTTTACCACCAGAAATGCTAGAAATATTTTATGCAGAGGCAAACCAGAAGGTTAATATTATGTTGTGAATTTCACAAAGATGTGAAGATAAAAAAATTGTGGCTTTTATTTTTTAATGTCCTAAGGATGTATGCAGAGAGATACGCAAGAGAGATATATAGTCATGTTTACAACTGGAAAACTGTTTTGAGTGTGTGTGCCTGTGCACTTTACAAATATATACTCTGATTTAGGTATCAACATATAATGGTGAATCTGCTCTCAGGATTTCTTGCATCATAATTCCAGGATAACATTCAGCTGTTTAAAATAAGTAATCTTGCTAGAATTCGCTCAGAAATATTGGACCAGATTCATCCCAGGTGTAATTTAACTGACTTAGGTCTAAAACAGAGCTCAGTGTTACATTTGGGAGAGTCATTACTGCTGCATGCACTAATGTCAAAACAAGACTGTTTTACATTATCTTGTCCCTAGAGAAAACTTTGCTGAACTCACGATAGTCCTGTTTGCTTCACCCTGTAGCATATTTATGCATGGCCACCTGTACTTCCATCTACAGTAACACTGCCTTTCCCTTTCCCTGATGAAACTAAGAGATGTTCAGATACTACATGTGACTGTTCCTTTACATAAGGCTTCGTGTACCAATGTTTCCTGTTAGTGGCACACTACAAAGCACTGTTCTTGTCACCGTGCTGTATTAAAATGGTGATTCATGGTTCAATCAGTCCAATGAAGAGCCTTGGTTTTGGTTTGTCTGATTTTTAAGTGTATCAGAGATTGGGCTGGCAGCTGAGGGTAGACTGAGGTCTTTAATCAATCCAAAAGTGAGGTGAAATGTACTTGGCAGATATACAGACAGGTCAGCTTTCCTTTGTCTTGCTTGGGAGGTGGAACTATGAAGGCTGAGAAAATTCTTCATGCTTCACAGCATGGTCCATTTCTAATCCTTCTAGTAATGGCTCTGAGCTTTCAGTGGAGATATGGGCAGCTGGCCATCAGAAATTGGACTGAGGACACTTGCAGGCTGCTGGGCAACCACTGTATAGAATAATGTCAGGTTGCTATCAGACAGTGTTGTACTTGACCCAATGCCTTTGCCATGAAGCACATAATCTTCCTTTTCTGTCCCTTATCAAAGGGATATAATTGCCTGGCAGCACCCACAGTTGATACGATGACACTTCTGGCATAACTAGCAAAATAAGTTAATTTTTCTGAATGTAATGAGCTTTGATATTGAAGAAATGATTCATGGCTAAGATCAAAAAGAAGCATCTTCTGAAGCAAACAGTGTTCCATTTCCCTCCAGGGCCTTAGATTTCTGTCATGATAGGCAAAAACATTCCCTTTGGTTTCTCTGAACCTGGAATTTTATGTTTTATTTTGTGAGGCAGTGACTTGGTGAGGATTCAAGTGAAATCTTAATCGATTCTGAGACTGGTATTACACAAGGTACTGCTGGGATATATTGCAGGTCCCTTACCATTTTCTGTTTATGAACAATGTACCCCAAGGTGCTAATTAGCTAGAAGAATTGCATATACACAGAGTACTGTTTTGTTCCTCCATAAAAATACATTTGTGGTTGAGGTGAATTTAACTGCTTGCCTTCATTGTGAGCATCCTGGATTTCTGAAATCAGCAAGCTAATAGCAAAAATTTGTGAGACTGGTATTTTTAATCTAAAAACTAATTACAAATATTTGATTAATTCTTAACACCCATCCTCATTAATGATTTGTTAGATGCAATAAACCCATTGAAATATTTTTATTTATTTTCCACAAAGTCTGGCCACATATTGCTTGTACTCAATACAATCTGTCTTTGGTGGTTTGTACCTCTGTTCTATGATTGTAATCAGCTATCTTCTTGGCCTATGTTCTGCGTAGGCTGGAAGAAATTCTTTTGTGCATCTTACTTTGACATACAGATACGATTTGTGCCATGCCAAGTGTTTCTTTTCTGACTTGAGTTCAAGGATGCCTGAACAAGGAACATGAGGCAAAGCATGCCTGGCTGTAATCTATTGCTTCTGAGAGTAGGCAATGCAAATGCCACTGATCTTAAATTTTCTTTGGGGCATTTTATTTTTCTCAGAGGAAGAAGGTTCATGTCAGACTTCTTAGATAGATAAAGTCTTGAGGATACTTGTGGGTACTAAATAATAATGATACATCAGTTTTAAATTGAACACTATGCTTTAGAAGTGGCTGCAGTAGGAGGAATCAGCATGATCTCCATGGGTTTATGTAACAAAAATGAACACCAATTACAGTGCATTTTTTCCACTGGGACTTAGCCCATCATTTTGTCTAATTATGGTATGAATCCCACAATGGAGAAAACCCTTCTTCTGTAAAGAACTAATTCCCTCTAGAAATGCTAAAAATCTTAAAGAACTCTAATTATAATACATTTCTCAATAGATAAAGAGAGCCAGAGAAAGCCTGCGTCAGCCACTTACCACAGAAAAAAAAAAACCAGAAAAAGATGAAGGACTACCCTGTGACACAAAGAGGGAATGTGAAGTAGTTTGTATAAGCTCCTCTCATCCTTCATCTAGGCTTTTACTAAATATAATGACTGATCTATGCCTAAAAGCCTTACTATCAATTGAGAGTTGATAGATTTATTGACATATACTCAAGGAATAATGTTGGACTAGAGAAACTTGGGAAGAAAATGGCTGAAAACAAGTTCTACAATACTCCTAAGAAGTTCTGAGACACTCCAAACTAGCATGGGTACCCAGACTACCCAGGTATGCAGTTAGCTTTGTGTTTTGTAGTTTCTGTCACCAGGCATGTTATACCATGAAATGGGTTGCCTGTGATCAAAAAGGGAAAAACCTCTGATTTCCTCACTCCCAATCCTATTCTTCAGACCAGGTTCCAACATCAATTTGATTGGATTTCTGCAAACCTGAGATAGTTCATTAAGCTGCAAAGCTCTACTGAGGGTTGTTCAAGACTGCGGAATGGTAAAAAAGCCAGCAGAGAGAAGAGCCTGCAAGGTTTTTTCAGCACTACAGAGCATGGTTGTAGATGAGAATGACAAAGAATAGGCTACAGTCACTTGGGGATGAGATAACCACACATACACATAACTAGGCATTAGTTTATTTTGCCTGATTATGAGTTTTAAACCTGCAGTATTAAATAAAGAGGCGGTATTTAATATTGAAATTGCCTAAAACATGCCTTCCCCAGCTGTCTGGTGAAATTGAGTCCAAACTCTTATTTTCATTCAATGGAATGGTCTCACATACTTTATAACACTGAATGAAAGATCTTTCAGACTCACTTACAAGAAAGAATAAACAGCCTTCCCAAGAGGAAGACTGCATGTTGCATTTATTTACAGATTGATCTACAAAAAAACCAAAACCAAATGATGATTACTGCTGAGAGATGATAGCTTGGGAAGTGAAAACCTGGTATAGCTGGATCTGATCACCCGAGAGACAGACAACAGCTCTCACTGCTTCCTGGCCATGGAGACGTTTGTTTGTTGTGTTTGTCTTTCCTTGAAGGAAACAATTGAGAGAATTTATACACCCACAAAGACAAAATCTCCAGAAAACAGATAAAACCTGGCAACTCACAGGTCTTCCTGCCTCAATGATGCTGAAGTCGAACTATGTGATAACAGTCCAGGGAAAGCTGGTTGGCTTCTCCTCATTTTACCTTTAAATTACATTCAAAGAGAATGTAAATTTAAGAATGTGAAGATTTTATTTAGATTATTTCTTGCTATCAGTTTCCTGTGTTCTTTCTTAAGTGGTTGACACAGTGATATGGACCGGTAAGTGGAAGGAGAAGCACATGGAACATGCACAGAGACAAACTGGGTACAGCTCAGCTGCATTTGGTGTACCTGACCTCAATGCAAGGAACTGCTTGTTGAAAGAGACTTTTTCAAAGCAGGTTTTACTTATAAAAAATAGTCTCATAGTCTGTCTGCATTCCAAAGTCTTTGGCTGGCAGTGCAGCATTGACTCTTTCATTTGGTTTGGCTATTGCTGGTTTTCTCAGAGTCCATTTCCTGCTGTGAGAGAGGTAACATTGCTCTAAAGTAAGAAATAAGAAATTACTATCCTCTGCAATCACACTATCCATTCCCATCTGATCTGAGTCTGTAGATCATCCCTGTAGAGGAGACATACAAAAGTTTGTGCAGTTAATTGTGGTGAATGGTATGTCAAGTGTTGTTAAAATCCAAGCACTGGACCAAAAGATCAGCTCTACCAGTAAGAGAGCAATTGATCTGCCAATGTCTTTGCCTCTGAGACTGACACTTACAGCACCATCTGATTTCTTTGAGAAGGTAATGGTTCTGTGAGTGATGCTAGTATAGCATAAGCTTCTCATGTTTAAATGGGTTACTGACATTGTCATTGCATGTGACAGTTCTAGCACATAGACAACACCTTTCTTTCAATCTAAGTTCCTTAGAAGCAACAACATCATATTTTAATGCCATTTTGCCATCGCGAGCTATTGTGATTTTAGCTTGACATGAAGCTCAAGTGCTGTATGGTATCCGCTGCTGATGGAGTTGGTAATCCCTTCTGACCATTGCTGTATTCCATACAAGATTAGTCCCCTACTTCATTGACCTCTTTGACCAGCCTGTTAGAAAGGAAGCACATTAGAGCTTGTCATCCAGTAGCCCGAATTCCAACTTAGTGAGCCTTTTCTTGGAACTGTTCAATTTATGGTGAGCTGTTATTTGTTAGTATAGAAAACAAAACTTTAATAATCACTTCTTGTTAAGGTGTTGAGTTTTGAGCTTTATTAATTGAATTGGTTCCTGCTTCATTTCCTCTCTCCCATAAGATATTTACTGTTGGGGGCAAGTATCCACCCGTTTTGAAGTTCAAAACTAAGCATGCACTGAGAAAGCTCTGATGTGGTCCTCCTATAGGTCCTGCTTTTCTTTACCTTTTTGTCTGATGTGCAACTGGTCTCCAGATTTGTCTTTTTGCTTTATATTAATATCCCTAGCACTCTGCTGTGATTCATTCCAGTGATTTACTGTGTGGCTCTTCTGCCTGTTCTTGGATTCAGAGCTGGATCATAAGTAGCACATACTCATCGTAGGAGAAAGCTACAGTCACACATCTACCCCCAACAGGCCTTCCTTTGCCTTCCCTGCCTGTTGTATGGATTACTGTTCTCTGTGTCATGGATATTTGTGTGCCTGCATAAACTGGACACTCTGACCTAAAGTTTTAATTATAAGTATCTTACTCTGTCCCCTGTTCTTGAGGTGTGAGTAATTCCTGTGATCTCAGGTTTCCTCAGCAGGAGAAAAAAAGAGGCAATGATGCTGAACTAATCAGTATTCATAAAATGTAAAGGCATTTTCGAGCCTTTAAGTGGCAGGAGTGATACTGAATTTAAAGGTGTCTACAAGCATTATGTCTGAACTGTGACTTGCTCATGGATGCGGAAGGCAGCTTTTCAGAGAAGGGCCTTCAAGATGGCATCTGGTCCATCCCACTACCTCAAAGCACGATAAACTCTTCCTAATCTCTGTTATTGCTGTTGTCCAGCGTGAGCACTGAAGACACTGAATTTCCACTAAAGCAGTATCCATTTGGAGGTGTTTTAAGAATTCTAAGCCGGGCAAAATTCATTGGAAAAACAGAAATAGAACAAAATCTTATCCAGGCTAAGTATATACTCAGTCTGTCAGCATATCTTTTCCCAAATTGCTTTGCAGCAAATTATTATTCAGCCTCATGCCAGCTAAGCTGGTGCTGAGCAGTCTGACTGTGGAGGTAAGCAGGACAGTGGGCCAGTGGTGTGTCTGGTAGTGAATTGATGGATAGTTATAAGCAAAAGTCAAACAAAGGAAAAGCAGCCTCAGCATTCTGATCCCAGTGGTTTCTTTCTTCCTGAGTAGCTTGCAGAGGTGCAAATGGAGAATGTTGCCACGCTGTAGTTATCTGTCAGCTGTCCCTTTCAGTGTTGGTTACACTCTATACCAATAAACAGCTTTGAAGTTCAGCACAACATTAGCCAAAACCAAGTGCATTCAGAATGCTCCTCTCTTTCCTCTCTGTTTTGTTGGATGCATTCAACAACAGCAAGTCACATTTCTTCCCCACTAGGTGCCAACATGAACTAAATGCAAACCGGTGTGGGGTTATCACCTGGACTCCACATCCTGACAGAGTCAGTGCCAAAAGGGCTGTTCAGAGCTTTTCCAAGCTGTGGAAGCATGAAAATTTTGTGAACAGCAAACCCACATCAGTTTGATTCTGTTGTGACAAGCTGTAAGATTTGCCAGTGAGTGTATTGCAACAACGTCACACTGGCCCAGATGTGAGCTTCTTGGGCCATTATGTGCTCGTCATGCCACAACTATTTGGACAGGTTTCTAGTAACCTAA
>JANHGO010000044.1:25550959-25681291 GCA_024606505.1 Aquila spilogaster | reverse complement strand
AAACGTTGATTTTTCTTACGCGATATTAATACTTTCTATACACAAAATACAACATATTTACAGAGCCCCCTCCAGAACCCGAGAGCCGAGCAAGTAACGATGCGATAACGCGCCCTTTCAGCCCCGTTCCCCTCCCATCGCCGCGGTTTGCTCTGAAAGCAGCAGTTAATTACCCACACCCAGGCCTCGCGCTCAGTCCAGCACGTTCCCCTTTCCTTTTAAAGAGGCTTACATCTTTCACTTCTTCCATTCTTTCCCCTTCCAGTGTGACCACGTGAAACAAGAGCTGAAGGCATCCGCAGAACCCAGCAGGGACACCGAGGAGCACGTTTCCACTAGCACAAGGTATTTAGCCGTGCATACTCTCTCCGTTAAGAAACAATTTAGCTTCTCCTCCTTAGGGGCATTACCGACCCCCCGAGGTTTTGGTGAGGTCTGGCCCGAGTCAGCCGATCCCCTGACTTAGAGCATGCCCCTACACCGGCACCCAACACAGACAAGTTACTCAGTCTGCTCGCCTGCCTGATCTTTGTTCAGGAAGTGAAAAGAAAGAAGAAAGCTTCTTTTTTCAGTACATATTCCAAAATATCATTAAAGCGTATATGTATATATATAAAATCAAGAATAAGTTGTATTTATGAATTAGTTTTGTATGCTTTTTTACTGAGTTATTCTCACAGAAATACACCATTTGTGTAAAAGAAAATAGTTTGTGAACTAGTCACAGAAGACATACAAGTTCTGTTGCAGACACTATTTATTAAAAACATCGTGATTTTGAAAAAATTGCCCCTTTTTCCTGCAAAATAAACTTCTGTATTGTTTCTTTCACATACTTGTTGCACATCCAAAGTTACCCAACAAAACTGGGAGATCAAACCCAACCACTCCTAAATGGCTAGCACTGTCTTTCCAAATATGTGTTAATATTTGTCCAAGATTACTGTTCTTAGAGCAAAACTGAAAGATGTGGTAGCACTACTGCTGTGTATAGAATTACTTGCAAGAAGATCCCTTCTGCAGAAGAATTATAAATTGTGAATTACCCTTTCAAGGCAAACTATGAAAACAACGCTTCTTTCTTTTGCAAGTTTGATGTAACAGATGATTCCTTTCTTAAACCACGATTTGATCTAGCTTTAGCCTTAACAGTAGTAAAAACAAATGGGACTGGATGGTAGGTGTTCTGTTCAGTGTTCACCACTTGAATCATCAGGATTTACATTCACAGGACTCCAGCTGAATGAAACATTACTTCACATTTTTCATTGATGCAAACTTCTTAGGTCAGGTATTTCAGTCTTCATTTCTTCTAGGACATCTCTTGCTTGCCTGATCAGCAACTCCTCTAGAATGGATGTGTTTATATTAGCAAATGAATAAACTAATCCAGAAGTCCACATTTGCTTCTTCTACCACATCAGTCAACTTGGAGTTCATATTCTCCCCTCCTTTTTGGCACTGTGCTCTTTTAAGCATAAATATAGATTACTTCAAACTGGAACTGAACTGGAAACCATCAGTTGATATTAACAGGCATTTCCTTTGAGTTTGTCCCAGCTGGTGGAATCTTTAAGCATGGAAGGTCTCACTAAGAGATAAGAATGGTTTTATTATGGCATTTTTATTCTTCAGAATTGTTTATTCAAACCCAACAACTTTATCCAAAAACAAAGCAAACTTTTCTGGTTGTCCAGGAGGAAAAGGTTTCAAAGTTGACAAGTCCATTGAATGCAACGTCTCCACAAGCGTGCTGTAAAAGCAGAAGAAAAAAAAAAGAATATTCATCCTAAAGTTTTCTTTCTTTCAAACTATTTTAATATTGAAACAGAAAGGACATATACTGAAAGGAAAAGGAGATCTCATAATTCAGTGAGCCCCAGCCCTCACTGGAAGAACACACTTCAACCTATATCACAGCTTTCATGGGCCAACTCAGCTCTAATGTTTTAGTCTTCTGTGGCTGCAATGCTGGTACACCAAATAAGGCCTGAGAATCTTTCCCAATATGGTTTATTGTGAATTCATCCCATGTGAACACATGGCATAGCCCTCCACTCAACATGTCACCAGAAATAACAGCTAAATCAATCTGTTAGCTTTCTATTATCAGACTGCAAATAAGTCTCAAATGCTAAGCACTGTTCAAAAATGAAATAAAAACGCCTTCCTGCTGCTCAATGACAAGCCTCTGCAGAAGGCTCTTCTGAAACATGCAAAATCCTATTTGCAGGGCAAAAGTACAAGATGCACACTAAATAACAGGAACTGCATTTCCTCTGCTTTCAGTTAAAAGGTCATCTGTTGTTTATAGAGTGCAATGGATCATAAACAATCATAAATAAAGAGAAAACAGTGAGATATAGTCAAAACAAGAATAGCAAATGAAACTTATAGGAGCCAGGATGAATACAAACAAAAGGAGCTGCACTTTTTTTTTTTTCCTTAAGTGACAGATAGCAAGTCAGTGAAACTCCCTGTCAAAGGATGTGATGTAGTGGATTCACAAAATTTGGTTAAAAGGACAACTTGCTAAGTACTTGGAAGGCACTTGTATTTGAATTTACCAACCCTACAGCATCTGACTTAGATCATCCCTGAATCAAACTACTCAAGTGTTAGATGGAAAGTAATAGAAGGAGATGCCATACATTCTTGTCCTGCATACAGACACTGCAGATAGGATACTGAGCTTCATGGACTCCTGATCCATATCAGTAAAGGCCATTCTTATGTTACTTTTTTTCCTAAATACTCCAGATATTTTCATTTTTCTTACGCAGTCAACATTAGCGCACTTTAGAAGGGAAGTCTACATGGTAAAATAATGAAATTGAGTACTAAGTCACCAGGGAGCAAGTTACTCCTTATAGCTCATAGTTTTCAGCTGCTGGTCTGGGCTGTAGTAGTTGCAGGCTTTAAAAAAGAATTAAACAAGTGAGAAAGGACAGAGAAAAGGAGTTAACAAAAATCACAGAATTATAAGGGTTAAAAGGGGCCTCTGGACATCATCAAGTCCAACCACTCTGCTAAAGCAGGTTCCCTACGATAGGTTACACAAGAAGGCATCTTGGCAGGTCCTGAAAATCACCACCGCTCTGGGCAGCCTGTTCAGTGCTCCATCATTCTTACAGCAAAGTTCTTTCTCGTGTTTGTATGGAACTTCCTGTGTTTTTGCATTGCCCCTTGTTCTATTGTTGCTCGCCACCGAAGAGAGTCCACTCCCCATCAATTTGACTTGCACACTTCAGATATTTATAAACAGTGCTAAGATCCCCTCTCAGCCTTCTCTCCTCCAGACTGAACAGCCCCAGGTCTGGCAGCCTTTCCTTGTACAGGAGATGCTCCAGGCCCCTCATCATCTTTGTGGCCTCCCACTGGATTCTCTTTAGAAGATCTCTGTCTTTTTTGAACTGGGGAACTCAGAACCAGACACCATATTCCAGATGTAGCCTCACCAGGGCAGGGTAAAAGGGGTAGGATCACCTCCAATGACCTGCTGGTCACGCCCTTCTTGATGTGACCCCAGGATACCGTTGGCCTGCTTAGTCACAAGGGCACACTGCTGGCTCACAGCCAACCTCTTACTGACCAGGACCCCTAAGTCCTTCTCTTCAGATCTCTTTTCCAGCAGGTCACTCCCTAACCTGTACTAATGCATATGGTTATTCCTACCCAGGTGCAGGACTCTATCTATGAAAAAGGTACCTATGGAAAATCCACCTTACAAATAAATGAAAGACAAGCTCTGCTGAGGTCTGAGCCCAGTGAGGAAGCCTACTGAGGTACATGGTTAGTGTGATTTTGTTACAGAGAAAGATTTCCTTGCTACATTCTCAATACTGTAATAACAGTTATGTCCCTGAGCGCTGAGTTCAGTGGGACAGCTGCAGTAGCTCCATACCTGCAGTTACAGTAGAGGACGTGTCCATCTTTGTGGAGCTGACGTGCCAGCTCCAGCTGATGGTTGTCCATCAGCTTCTCATTTATCACCACAAGCAGCGGCTTTCCTTCCTCCAGAGTCTCCAAACAGCTACCTGCACCTGCAGGAGAAGCAGAAAGCAATCAGCGTTGGCAGCAACTGATGAAACATCATCCTATTCACTCCTGAAACATTAGAGACTCCTGAACGTGAACATCCCGTCCATACAACTTCAGCCATGGATGTGAGCATCCAATGACAGCTCAGCCCGGTGCTTCGCAGTGCGGGCCACCACAGCCAGCCAGCCAGCCAGCCAGCCAGCCAGCCAGCCAGCCAGCCAGCCAGCCAGCCAGCCAGCCTGCCTGCCTGCCAGCCTGCCTGCCTGCCTGCCTGCCTGCCTGCCTGCCTGCCTGCCCGCCCGCCTCCAGGAGCGCACCTCGGCAACGCGCCAGGCCCCACCTGCGTGGCTTATAACCAGGTCGGCGCTCCGCAGGTCCTCAGCCAGCGACTCCTTGAAGCGGAACACGTCCCGCACGAAGGTCGGGCTGCGCTGAGGGGCGGGCTGTAGCGTGCCCCGCCCGATCTGCAGCACCAGGCGCCGACAGCCACGACTCCGCAGCACCTGCGGCGGAGGAACGGCAGCTGAGGATAGGCAGCAGCCCGGGACCGCCGGCTCCGCTCCCAGTGCCTCCCGCGGAACGACTCCCGTTTCCCGCCCTCCGTACGGCTTCACGCCGCTTCCCACAGCCACCGCGCAGGCGCAGGACCGAGGCGCGGCGGCCCGACCGTGAGGGGCGGGCAGAGACCCTTCTGCCGCGCGCCGAACCGGGCGTTCCGCCGCTTCACCTGCTCGGCCGCCGGGGAGGAGACGGCCGCGATCAGCTCGTCGAAGCTGGTGGTACCCACGGTGACGAATACTGACTTCATGGCCGGCGACAACGCGCTCCGCCGGCGATCAGGCTGCGCCTCAGCTGCGGGCAGGCGGACGGCAGAGGGCGCGCCACAGCCCGTCCCGGCGCGTCCCAAAATGGCGGCCGGTGAGGGGCGGTGCTCGCTTCCCAGCTCCGCCCGCTGTGTTCCGTTCGGCCCCAGACGCTCGAACGGTTAGTGCAGGTTTTCAGAGGGAAAAAAGTATATCCAAATTTGGAAAAGGGATTCAGTGCTATGACTTTTTCCCTCCACTTGTTATTTTAGTGCTTGAGGTCCAAGTCACCATAACTGGCGTCCTGACAGCGGCCAGGTGCTGCGGCCGCTCGCAACCTGCCGCCCCCCATCACAGCCACAGCCACCTGTCCTGTAAAGGCTCTAACCGAGCCGGGCTGGGATCGCCGAGTTTAGCCCGGCCCTCCCGTGACAGTGACTTGCTTCGAGGACTGCTGCCTTTGGAGGTGGTGCTGTCCCTTCTCTCTTTGCTCCTGTCTCATTCCATTTCCTTCCGTAAATTCCCTGTGGTAAGAAGGAGGGTGTCTCTTAATGGAGGAGGAACTGCCAGAATTAACTAGATTTTAAAAGACGTTTATTACATTGGAAAGCATGCACTTTTAGGTACACAAGCACACATCATACACACATATGAAACATATCAAACTGGTGCTTTTCTTAAATGACTTCTCCTCACAAAGCAAGTAATTAGCCCGGGAGGCTTGGTTAATGAAAGCTTCTGGAATCGGGATTGTACCAGCTAGTGCCAGCTTGTGCTTTCTTAGCTCCCTCAGCAAAACTTGCTGCAACTTTCTTTTCAGAAGACAAAAAGTTTGAGAGTTCAATTCTCAAAACTGAATTTGCCCGCTAAGACAGCACTAACACAAATACCGCTGCGCATTTCGGCTGTGTACACTGTGCCCAGTCTCTCCCATCCAAAAAGAAAAAAAAAAGCCAACAAAAAAAACACCACATAGATATTGCCATAGACAGATCTGTTAGAGGAGATGAAAATGCATAACACGTTCTGATTGCAACTCAGGAGAAAGCAATGGGAAACTGAAATCAAGGCTAGGAGTTCTAATCTCCTGGTTTCTTTTTCTTGCTTTGCCGCTGATCAGTGGTAGCACCTCGAGGAGGAGCTCATCTTTGTTTATGTGCCTGCAAAGCAGCATTTACCAGCTTATCTCCTCTAAAAGTTGCTGTGGAGCTGATTACATTGATGTGCATAGAATTTAGTCATTCAAAAATAATCATCAGCAAACTCTTACATTTAAAATAGTTGATTTTTTTTCCTCTTATCCTCCTTCCCTTGACCTTTTGAAATATGTATGCTTGGTATCATGGAACACAGGTAGGTTTCCTTATTCCCTATTGCCTATTCTCTAAGTGCACCTCCTTCTGTTGATGTTTCAGGCTGGGCTTACTGTCTTCTTAAGAAGACTGATGAAAAGTGCTCCCTTGAACAAGTGTGTGTCAGTTCCCTCTGGGATGCATTTCCAGAAGCCAAGGGATAGGAAACCAGGGAGGAGCTGAGGAGGGAGATGAAAGCCTTTTCTGAAAAGCATGCTGTTCATTGCTAAGCTGCTCTAAACCAGTTGTGAAGATGAAGTCAGCAGTAGATTTATTACCTCAGGTATATTTTCCCTTTTGCTGAAATCCTGTTGTGGAGAGGGGAAAATGTTTAGTTTCCACACAAACAAAGGAAAACAACAAAACATACAACAAAACAAACATTAAAACCTGTTAAAACAGATAGCTCCCGTTATCCTCTTGCATAAAAGGAACTGACAGTTTTCTTAAGTGTAACACAGCATATAGTTCTATGAAGAGAAAGCTACTCAAGTTAGATATCTAAATCTGTTTATTCCCTGAATTAAGTTTAATATACGCAGTCACAGCTGCATACATTGCTGAGCGTTCCAAGAAAGATGTAGAGAAGATCTAGCCAATCCTGAGGGTACCTCTGATTGCTATGTTAATGGCTCACTGGCAATGCTCATTAGCCCCCTGTTGTTTCCATTTAGCATATTAAGCTACATTAAAATTTATTTATTTTTTGATTAAAGCAAATGGTACTGACAGTACACATGGGGAAGAGGGTATTTTGTCTTGAGAAATACGTTGTTAAGCAAAACAGTGTCTGTCTATCAATCCTAAGTGCTCAGGGCCTTAGTGGCAGCGACCACCCTCATACTGCTCTTTCTGCTCTCTTCCAGGCTAAGGAAGCCAGGCACTAAGTAGAGCGGCCATACAAGCAAGGCAAAGACTTCACCATCGGGGTGCAGCCCAGGTGCTCCAGAAAAAGGCAACCAGAGCAGCAATAACAGCAGGTCCAGTCAGCAGTCTAGTAACGATCAGCAAAAATAAGGTAATAAGACATTTCTGAGGTCAAACCAGGAAACCTAAATAGCAACTCAATAGAAACAAAGCTCAGAGGAAAATTATTTCCTTTCTCCTTTAACTTAAAGCCACAGTTTAAGCAAAGCTCCTCCCACCTATTGTATGTTCCCCCCTACATATCCCCACAACCACCAGAGGGTGTGGGATAAAGGTCCTAGGTGAGGCTGGTCAGGTCAATCAAAATGTTTTAGTGCAATTTAGGGGCCTGACAGCTGATTAATAGGAAATAAGAATTTAGAATGAAAGAAAGAATGCTAAATTTGCAAGTGTATCCAGGGATGAGCATCAACGCGTCTGTAAACCTTTCTGTGAAAAGGTAAGAATAGGTTAATGAAATGTTTTTGATGAGGATAGAATTTAAATATATTGAAATGCTTTCCTTTCTACATCATTATTTGATATGAAGCTAGGTTTCTGTTGTTTAGAAAATTACTGCTTGTAATTAAGGTACTATAACTCAGCAGGTGTATGCTTTTTCTCTGCCCAAATGTTAAATAAACCCATTGTGGTGAGGTAAGTCTATGCATTCATTCTGCAGTTATAACAAGTTTAGAGTGGTTGTCGCTGTTCCTCAGCTATGATCTTGATTTCAGCTATCTGCTAGTAATTTAAGATTCCTATGAAGTAAGGCTCTCTCGGGAAGGCATTCTGTGTATGAGCAGCAAATTGTTCATACTTTCTCTATTTGTTCCTTCAAACTTCAACATGTGTATGTAGTAAAATGAAAATGTTTTTAATGGTTGGTCTTCCTGATACTCAAGTGAGAAATTGGAGCAAAGGCTGCACAGTACTACTGTAAGTTAAATTTCTCTTTCTAGGCTTGCTCTGTCTGTTAATGTTTGCATACAGAAAACTTCTTCTACTCAATGGGTATCTATGTGGTGATATACTCTGAAATCTATTCAAATATTCTTAATGATGCTTCAGGATACTCACAATAGAAATGAAGCGTTGAATGTTTTATAAAGGTACTGTCTTAGGTAACAATAAATCCAAGCAGCTCAAGGGAAAAACAAGCAACAACAAACTCACTGCCTCTTTTTAAGAATTTTAGACTATTTTCTATTATCAAAGTACTGCTTTTTGTCTTCCCAAAAGTACAAGATCTGATTGCATAAAAGCATGGTGCTTGAAGGGCAGTTAACTGTACTCAGCAGTTTCCTAAAACAGATCTAATGTTAGTAGCTAGTCAAATAGCAGCTGTCTTTCAGTTTAATCAAAAAAGCCAGAGTGAACACCTATCAACAGAGAATCCTCAGTGCTTAATCATTTTTAATAGACCTTGTGGAAAATGTTTGTAGGGGAAGTTGTTAGGTCATGGCCTGAACTGATGATTGAACACCTGGTATAGGTGTATGGCTGGCCCATGAAGCACAGGTGCAAACAACTAACCTGTGCTTCCCAACCCCGGCTCGTTTAATGGCTAGCCTCTGAGGGGAAAACATCTCTTGGCTGGAGGTCAATTTGTTAGGAGCGTTCTGTAGCTAGAGATCCTCATCACAAAGGGGTAAGTCAACTTTTTTTTCTTTATATGACTATTGGTATTCCCAGCAATGGTTGCCTGGTATTGCAAAGATCTTTTGTCAGAAGCAGTTTCACTGTTTCATAGGACAGTCAATATTATATATGATTTTAATTGAAATAAGGATTAAAAGCACAGCTTTTAAAATATAGTATGTTTAGGATCATGGTTCACCATGTTCTGTGCCTAATTTTTTTTGCTTTTTATTGTAAGAGTGCTGAATTTCACTCTATAGCCCCCTGTTTTGTTTATTTGCCTTCCAGAATGAAGGTAATTCAGAAATCCCTTAAACGATTTCTGAAGTATAGAGTATGTCAGTGTGATTTCAAAGGGCTGGAGTCTACAGTGGGAGGCAAGGGGAGCTGGGCTTTTCCCATCTGGAGATCAGAAAGCTCTGAGTTACCTCAGAGTTGCCTTCCAGTACTTAAAGGGAGCTTATCAACAGGAGAAGGATTGACTTTTAACACGATCAGATAGTGGTAGAACAAGGGAGAATGGTTTTAAACTAGAGGAGAGATTTAGGTTAGATATTAGGAGGAATTTTTTTTACTCAGAATGGGGAGGCACTGGCACAGACTGTTCAGAGAAGCAGTGGATACCCTATCCCTGAAGGTGTTCAAGGTCACTTTGGGTGGGATCCTGGTCAGCCTGATCTAGTGGGTGGCAATCCTGCCCACAGCAGGAGGTTGGAACTACATGGCCTTTAAGGTCCCTTCTGTCCTGTTCCAGCTTGATATTTTCAATGTGTTACTGATAAGTCAGTGTCTTCTGCCGTTTGTACTCCCAATATTGTGCTGTTTAGGGGCTAGAAGGGAAAAAAAAAAAAACCTCACAAATAATATTGCAGTGACATAAACTTGCTTTGGAGTTTTCACTGAGCAGTGGAGGATACATTCCACTTGCACACTGAATTAGGCTTGTTAAGGCAGTCTTAAAATAAAACGGATAAGGAAAGGGGAAGTGATCTGTTGAACTTAGTCCCACTGTCATTCATACTGTAGGGCGTAAGCAGGATGAGTGCTTATGTATAAGTCCTTGTATCTGTAAGATATAGGTCGCAGAATGATTTATTTTGAGCTTATCCCTGTGGTTCTAAGGTAAAGATCAGGTAATCCAGACTTGGTGTTATGCTTTGTTCTTGTCCACTCATTCCCATGCTGCCCTTGTGCTTTTATGGTTACTCATACAAGCACACAGGAATCTAGCATAGACTGATCTGACAGATTTAATTGCATTTGTTTGTGATTAGTTTGGTTCCCTGAGTTGCACGAGCATCAATACGAAACCCTTTTATAGGCAGGACTGTGGCATGTTGGGTTTAGGTAGGTGCAATTCCCCAGTTTTTAAGCCAATGTCTACCTCCTTATTGTCATTAGTAGCTGGGATAGCATTCTTTTGGCTATGTGGTTCAGGCAGTGAGTGACTGTTGCATTTGGGGTAGAGTTTGTGTGAAACAGTCCCCTGCTTGGGCTGGAGAGTCTCTGCAGAGCTAGTTGTTTCTCTCTAGGCTATGTGTGTGCACTGAGGGGCTGTGAGATGTTTATTCAAAAGAAATATGAGCTCAAGCTGACCTAATGTAGTCTAAGACCCAAGAGAGAAGTTAGAAGAGGGATGAAATGGATAAGTTCCTATTGCATCCATCTGTCCTTTACGTGGCATACTTCATATTCTGGTATTATCTTTCCATGACAACATCTGGACAAGAAAGTCAAGATGGACTGAGTGCAAGCTGGTTTTTGTTGAGAAATGATGTATGCTGCCTTCTTTCTCCTTAACCTTTCTTTGAAATGTTCCTGGTTTTCTTTTGATTTTGAACAGTCTTTGTATTCAGCTCAGTTTGCCACAGTTTGCCCTGAAAGCTCCATAATTATATTATTCAGGCATAAGAAAATGCTTGAAAATAAACTAGTTGGTTCACATCTTGCTTTTCAAAAACTACACACTGCCTTCAGTTTGTTCTTGGAGTCTAAAGACTACTCACAACTGTTACAATTAAATTTTGCCAAGAGAAAAGTAAAGAAACCTGTAAGCCTGCAATGTCTGGTTTTGTTTGAAGGAAAAAAATGACTAGTTAAACCCACAAACCTGTCTTCCCTTTACTTTGTATTTAATGTACAGTACAGTTCTCCTTTTGGTTTGTGATACAGTGCTGCAGTGGATCACATAAAGCACAAGAGAGCAATTGGACTTCTCTACCATAAATTCACTTTTTCAGTCGATAGTACATTGTTTAATTTATTTTTACATGTTTATTAGCTTGCAAGGTGAGTAAAGAACTTATTTGTGTTTCTTGTTGACTTTATATACTTTTAAACTGACAAAATGTTCACTTCCTTTTCCTCTCATCAAGATTGTGATGTGGTCCCTGTGAGGGACATTTCTGTTACTGCAGGGAACTGTCAAAATTATATGGAGTATATTTGAGGGAATTGTTCCTTCATATTAATATGATTTAGAGATGTTTGGTCTGGGAAAATGACAGGAATGTTTGTCAAGCAAAGTTAAATGGTATACTTTGAAATATTTCATCACAACATTTCTATATCACTTGAATTGTCACTTTATGGGCTTGTTATTTTGCAATGAGGTTTGTAGGCATAGAGATGCACAAAAGCTCAGACTGAGTGTTGGCAGCAAAGGGGGTGTTAGATCATCTCTTCCTCAGGGCCAACTAGAAGAGGATAGGCCCTGAAGCAACATGAAAAGTCTGTGTCTACTGACTAAATATTTCACATCTGAGGTGGTAGATTGTGGCTTAGAGTGAGCGTTATATCAGTCCATGATCTGACTACTCTCATGGATTCTTTTTTTCAGTATTTGATAGTGTCCCCTAAAAGCTCCAGGTTTTGGGATTACGTGATCATGATTTTTAATGCCTTATGCTTCTGGAGAGGAGCCTGAGAAAAATGGCTCAACTGAATCTTAAGGTCCTTAAGACCTATGCATAAATAATACTTGTTATGTATCTGTAACTACGTATCTTTTTATTACGCTTGTTTACTTTGTATTTAAACAGTGTCATGATTTTTTTTGAATCCTGACTTTGAGAAGCTCAGGGCTTACTAATTCTATACTAATGAAAGTAAAGTGCTACTGGTCTTTGCTCTATGCATAAAGCAGATCATCTTTACAATTGGATATAGCATGTACTATGTGAATACTTGCAATGAGAAGTGTGGCTTGACTGAGCAGTACCAGCTGTTGAATTTGATCTTTACTGATACTTGGTGCCTCTGATAGGCTTCTGTCAAGGGCAAAATACTTGCATTAAAGAACCAGAATACGGGCTTAATATGAAATTTCTCAAAGTTGGTAATTTCCAATGAAAGTTGGGAGGTTGTAAAAGAAATAATTTGAAGAGTATTTTCAATACAGACTGGTGTACAGGCGTAGGAGGCAGTCTGAGATCTACCACAAGGTGCATTATCCTGACTGGATATTGTGATGTCTCTTGGCAACTGGGCTCTTCAGTTCCCCAGACAACTGCTGGTGACAGCATAGCACTACTTGTTACTGTCTGTGGAAAACATGTACCACTACTCCTGCCTACTAGCTACTGGCAAGCACCTCCACAGCAAAACACTGTGTGAATGCCTTGCTATTTTATATCCCTGCATAATCCCTCTGACAACCAAATCTATTAAAATTCATTTTCATCCAGGCAAATCTGACTCTCTGAAATCAATTGAGCTTTGTTCTTTGAAAGCATCTTGTGCTGGTGTGCGTGTAATCAAATCCTAAGGTGGCCTTGCATGAATTCTACAAGCACCAAGATACGCCCAATTATTTTGTTTCAATTATTCTTTTTGATTTTTTTTAAAGGAAATTAGAGTATTACCCTCAAGTGAACAGTTTTAGATCTTTAGGAAGGATCTTCAGGCGAATGGTGTTCCTCCCTTTTTCCCAGCAAATCCCTACTGTACAGGTACATAAAACATCTGTACTCACCACACAGCATAAGAATTGGTAAGGAGAAGTCCTGTCTTAGTTTTGCCTCTCATGTACTTATTGTTTTCTGATGGCTGGCTCTCAGCAGCAGTACTTTTTGTAGGTACTTTGAATTGTTCCTCAGAATTCTTCAGGGATTCCAAAGTCACTCTACTGATAAAGTAAAAGGACTTTGGAGGGATATAGACTAGGTGAATGTTCTGAACAATTAATAAGAAGTTATTCTAATTCTGCATGAAAAGAAAATAGAAAAGCACGGGAGTTGTACAAACATAATCAGAGGCATTCATACCGCTAGAGGGCTGCCTGCATATGCTACATCGATCAAAAGGCATCAAGCATGCAGGCTCTCTTTTTTTGTTTAGCCATTGCACTGTATTAGTATTTTTACATTTGCTATGACTTTCTTTTTTCTCAAATTGACTGTCAAAACCTAAGTGAGATACTGAAAATACGACATGCACTTCCAAGCCTGACAACAGAGATAGCCCACACAGCTCTGTGGAAGGCCTCGAAGATCAAATTGTCGTGCACTGAATCTGCTTATTGAAAGTAAATATTGTTCAAAGGGACTGTACCATCTGCATCCTCCTCAAGCCTTTGCACCAGAGGCAGGGGTGCTAAAAGCAGCAACAGGGTTATGATTCATTTATCTTTTTTTGCATTAATAAGATGGTAAGTTATTGTTTACATCTCTGTTTTATTGGCATTAGACATTAGGAATCAAAGTGGCCACTAGATACTTGCCAGAACTATTGAGTTCAACTTGGAGATTCTTAGAAAGCTTTGTCTAGACCACCATCTTTTGTATGTTTATGTAACAATCATGCTGAGAAGTGTTGATATCAGAAATATTTTTGTTTATGGCCTTTTTTATACCACTAGAAGTGCTACAAATATTTTATGCAGAGGCAAACCAAAAGGTTTATATTCTGCAGTAACTTTCACAAAGATGTTAATAGATTTTTTTAACATGCTAAGGATGTATGTAGAGAGGTGTAACAGATTTCTATTAACAATTAAGATTGGTAAATTTTTGAATGTGTCCGTGCGCGCTCTACAAATACTCTTATTTACATATCAACATATGGTGGAATATTCCTGCAGGATTTCTTGCCTCATAATTCCAAAGTAGTATTCATCAGGTTATTTTAAACAGTCTTGCTAGAATACACTCAAATATTGGACCGGATTAATCCCAGGTGTAATTGTGTGGACTTGGATCTAAAACAGAGCTTAGTGTTATATTTGGGAGAGGCGTTATGCTGCTTGCACGACTGTCAAAGCAAGACTGTTTTGGATTATTTTGTCCTTAGATAATGCATTACTGAACTCATCCTAATCCTGTTTTCTCCATCCTGTAGCACTTATGCACGACCACCTGTACTTTCATCTACAGTAACACTTCCTTCTTCATTTCTCTCATGAAAATGAGAGATTCAGATACAGTGATTGTTCATTTCTGTAAGGCTTTGTATACCAATGTTTCCTGTTAGTGACACACTACGAAGTGCTGTTCTTGTCACTGTTCCACATTAAAACAGTGATTCATTCTTTAGGAAATCAGTCCAAATGGAGGGCCTTGGTTTTGATTTATCTGACTTTTAAGCATATCACAGATTGTACTGGCAGCTGAGAGCAGTCTGAGGTCTTTAATCAATCCAAAAGAGAGATAGAACATACTTGGCAGAAATACAAGTATGTCTCTGCCTTGCTTGGGAGGTGGAACAATAAGGCTGAGAAAGTTCTTCATGCTTTACAGCATGGTCCACTTCTATTCTTTTGGTAATAGCTCTGAGCTTTCAGTGGGGATGTGGGCAGTTGGTCATCAGAAACTGGACTGAGTGTGCTTGCAGGCTGCTGGGCAACCACTATATATAAAGTGCATCAGGTTTCTATCAGTGTGCTGAACTTGACCCAATGCCTTCACCATGAAGTGAATAAAATTCTTGTTCTTTCCTTTACGAAATTGAATTAATTGCCTGGCAGCACCCATAGTTGATACAATGGCACTTCTGGCATAATTAGTAAAATGAGTTAATTTTTCTGAACGTGATGAACTTTGATGTTGAAGAAATGATTCATGTCTAAGATCAAAAGGATATATCTTCTGAACTAGACAGTGTCCCATTTCCCTCCAGGGCCTCAGATTTCTGTCATGATAGGCAAAATCATTCCCTTTGGGTTCTCTGAACGCAGAATCTTATTTTTCACTTTGTGAGGCAGTGGGTTGGTGAGGATTCAAGTGAAATTTCATGAGTCTGAGACTGGTCTTACACAAGGTACTGCTGGGATATTTCACAAGTCACTTAGTGTTTTCTGTTTGTGAGTGGTCTACTTCAAGGCACTAATTAGCTAGAATAATTGCCTATACACAGAATACTGTTTTCATCCATTAAAAAAAAGAAGTGAATGAGGTGAGCTTAACTGTGGGCATACTTGATTCCTGAAAACAGCAAGATAAAAGCAAATATTTTTGCAAGTGGTATTTTCAGTCTTAAAAAAAAAAATTGCTAAAATTTAATTGTTAATACCACCAGTCCTCATTAGTGATTTGTTAGGTGAAATAAACTATTTAAACGTTGTTGTTTTCTACAAAGTCTGACCTCAGTAATATCTGTCTTTAGTGGTTAGTATCTTCATTCTATGATTGTAATCAACTGTTTCATTTGCCTGTTTACTGTGTAGGCTGCAACAATGTCTTTTGTGCATTTCACTTTGACATATGTGTATTATTTGTGCTATGTGTTCTTTTTCTGACTTGAGCTCAAAGGTATCTGAGCAAGGAACATGGGTCAAAGCATGGTTGGCTGAAATCTGTTGCTTATGAAACTAGGCAATGCAAATGCAAGTTATTTTAAATTTTCTTTGGGGTATTCTATTTTTTTACTCAAGATGAAAACATCAGACTTCTTAGATGAATCAAGTCTTGAGGATATTTGTGGGTACTAAGTAATAATGACATATCAGTTTTAAAATTGCAGCCACTTCTGAAGCAGAGTTCAATAGGAGGAATCAGCATGATCTCCCTAGACTGATATAACAAAAAGGAACACCAATTACAGTGTATTCTATCCACTGGGACTTAGCCCATCATTTTGTCTAATTATGGTATGAATTCCACGATGGAGAAAGCCCTTCTTCTGCAAAGAACTAATTCCCTTAGAAATACAAAAAAATCTTAAAGAACTCTAATTATGCGTTTCTTAGTAGATGATGAGAGCTTGTGCCAACCACTTACTGGAGTGGAAGTGGGAAAAAACTAGAACCAAAACAACGACAAAAAAAACCAAAAAGATAAAGGATTACCCTGAGAAACAAGGAGAGAATATGAAGTAGTTATTATAAACTCTTCTCAACCTTTATGTAGGCTCTTATTTAATTTAAGATCTGACTGATCTTTGCCTAAAAGCTTTACTGTCAATTGAAAGTTGCTGGGTCTATTGACATTTACTCGAGGAATAATGTTGGAATAGAGACATTTGATGAGTAAATGGCCAAAACAATCTGCTGTACTCCTAATAAGTTTAGGGACACCCCAAAGCAGTTTAGATAAACCAGACTGCTCAGACATGCAGTTGGCTCTGTGTGTTGTAATTTGTCACCAGATGTGTTATGACAAGAGATAGGTTGCTTGTGATAGAAAATGGATAACCTCTGACTTCCTTATTCCCAGTCCTACTTTTCAGACTAAGTTCCAGCACAGATTTCGTTGGGCTTCTGCAAATGTGAGGTGGTTCATTAAGCTCTACAAGAGTTGTTCAAGACTGCTGAAAAGCAAAAAAGTCAGAGAAGAGCTGTGAAGCTTCTTCAGTGCAATAGAAGATGGTTATCGATAAGAATGACAAATAGATTATAGTCACTCAGGGATGAGGTAACCACATGTATGCATGTCACAAGGCATCTGTTTATTCCAAGTTTTTAAGCCTGCAATATTTAATAAAAAGACAGTGTTTAACAGTGAATTTGTCTAAAATGTCTTCCCCAGCTGCCTGGTGAAATGGAATCCAAAATCCTATTTTCATTCAACAGAAGGGTCTCATATCCTTAATAATGCTGATCTTTCAGACTTTCTTATAAGAAAGAATAAGCAGCTGTCTCATGAGGAGGACTGCATGTTGCATTTATTTGCAGATTGGTTTACTTAAAAAGATGATTACTGCTGAAAGGTGATACCTGGGGAAGTGAAAGACCGGTATAGCTGGAATTAATCACCTCAGAGACAGGCAACAGCTCTCATTGCTTCCTGGCCATGGAGACGTTTGTTTGCCATGTTTGTCTTTTCCCCAAGGAAAGAGAATAGTTGATTCTGTAGATGTCTTTGTCTCTGAGACTGCTACTGTATGGCCCTTCTGCCTGCTCTTGAATTCTTATCTGAATCATGAGTAGGAGAATGCTAAGGCCACATCTGTGAATGCATCTAAACATAACAGACATTCCTTTGCTTTGCTTGTCTGTTGCATGGATTACTGTTGTTGTCACTAATATGTGTGTGCCTGCATAAACTGGACTCTGACCTAAAGTTTTAATTGTAAGTTTCTGTTGTATGTCTTGATCTGTCAGCAGCTCTTGAGGTATAAACCAGTTCTCAGGTTTCGTCAGCAGAAGGAAAAAAGAGGCAAAGTTGCTGAACTAATCAGTATTCATAAAACTTTAACAGGCAGGAGTGACACCAACTTTAGAGTTGTTGTCTGTAAGCATTAAGTCTGAACTGCGACTTGCTCATGGATATGGAAAGCAGCTTTTCATAGGAAGGCCTTCAAGAGGACATCTGGTCCATCCCACTATCTCAAAGCATAATAAGCTCTTTCTAACTTATTTGTTATTTCTATTGTCCAGCATGGCCACAGAAAACACTGAATTTCCACTTTATCCAGTTTATTGGAGAAGTTGAAATAATATCCCAACAAATCTCACCCAGGCAAGGGGTGTGTGTGTATATATATATTTATATATATAAGGTACACTTGTTGTGAATGTTGAACTGTAACTTCTGCAAAAGGAGATGCTAATCCTTACTGAGCAGCCTGAATGTGGAAGTAAATATGACAGTGGGGCAATGGTGTGCCTGGTAGTGAATTGGTGCACAGCTGCAAACAAAAGTCAAACAAAGGCCAAACATCCCCAGTATTCTGATTTCAGTGGCTCCTTCCAGAGTAGCTTGCAGTTGTACATGTGGAGGATGCTGATGTGCTGTATTTCTGTTAGCTGTCCCTTCAGTGTTTATGCTGAACAACAATAAATAGGTTTAAAATTCAGTATATAACATAGCACAACATTAGGCAAAACCAAGGGCATTCAGAATGCTCTTGTTTTGTTGGATGCTTTCAACAACAGCAAATGACGTTTCTTTCCCACTAGGCACCAAGGTGTACTAAGTGCAAACTGGTACAATGTTACCATCTGGGCTACACATGTTGATAAAGGCAGCACTGTAAGGGCTGTTTTGAGACTTCCCAGGTTTTGGTAGCATGAAAAAACTGTGAATAGCAGTGAACTCGCATCAGTTTAATTCTATTGTGACAATCTGTAAGATTTGCTGGTGAACAGCCTCCTACTGGCTTCCTGGGCTATTAAGTGCTAATTATGCCACAGCTATTTTGACAAGTTCCTGGTAACCTATGGATTATCGAGTAATGTTATAAAAAGTGCTCCACACTAACTACAGTGAGTCTGAATTAGTTTGAATTATGGTTGCTAAGGCATAAGGTATAAAACAGAGATTATCCTAAATGTAGCTTCAGCAGATGGCTACTAGGTTTCTGTCTTTCAAGCTAATATCACAAGCTCACAAAGCCTTAAGAAGCCACCTCCAGTTGCTCTCTGTGCTGCAGTATTGGAAACAACTACGTGTTTGTTCTGAGACAAAGACAGGATTCTTATATGTGTATGATGTGTAAGGGGCATATGAGGAATGGTGGGGTAGGTGGTGCAGAGTGCCCAAGCCTGTGATATGTTCAAATCCAGCTCATGGGTTTGCAATGTCCTGTAGGTAGAGCCAGCACCCACTTGCCCACAAAGTTCAAAGGTAGCCCAAGTACAGTTTGCTTCTGAATGTCCCCTGCTTTTTAAGGAAGATTTTGTCTGTCTAATGTCAGCTCACAGGGGTGCCTGTGGTATGTAGAAATATCCCAAATAGGTGCTGCTTGCTACCTCATCCTTCTGTAATGCTGGTAGGTATTTATATTCTTCATAAAACCACAAGGAAATACCAGCCAGTAGCTACTGATGTGCAAGTGTTTCAGGACTTCAAGAGCAAATCGGTTCAGGACAACAGTCTCGATTAAATAACAGCAATTGTTTGCTTACAGAGAATAGATGTCAAGTAACAAAGCATGAGGTCTCATTTGACTTGCATGTGCCAGGATGCTGTATCTTAATCGATTGCTGATAAATGGGACTCCATGAGTAGAACTTTGATCATGAAGACAGGATTAATGCTGAGAGAGTCAATTTTGGAAGACTGTGGCTATTAGCTTGATCAAATTATAGTTTGAAAATGGGTTAATAAATCTAGAGGAGAAGGAAGGGAGGGAAAGGTCTTCTGAATTATTCATCATTTGTTTCTCAGTTGGCAAGTTTACACAAATGAAATTCAAGTGGGAGCATAAAGAGTGTAATTTCATAATTACATATGAATTGAACAGATATTTCCATATAATATCAAGATCTGCTTTCACAACTTAGCATTACCTACATCTGGACAAATAAAAAAAAAATCCAAGACAACAAAATTCAAATTGAGTTGAAGGTTTTTTTTCACTCATAGCATCAGCAGGAGGAGCCTGCATTTTTCGTGGTCTGCTAACATGCTTTAATGCTGCAGTTATCTGCACTGCAATGTTACCTCATGAGTAGTTGCCACATGCTAGCGAGTGCAGGATGAGGGTGTATTTCTTTTGCTGGGGTAGACAAGGCATATAAGTAAGTTTTCATCAATGCTGACAGTTAAGTGGTTGTGTAACTTTACATCATTTTTGAGTTTCAATGATATTTTTCTTCTTTTTCAAGTAAAAGTGGGAAAAAAAATGTCCCTTGAAGGGGCCCAGGTGTTATCCTCTAGCCTATGCTGTTTGCAAAATCATGTTCTTCTCTGGAACCCTGTGAGGATATGAAAATATACAGTTGTTTTTTGACACAGCAAACTAATATATTCTACACATTGCCACTGTTTGCTCACTGCTTGAGGGTTTGTTAATGCAGGAGATTTGTGGGCATGAATAGAAGTCATGTGGATGTGATTACCCAAGTGTAAATTCTGTAGCATGTATATGGTTTGGAAAATTACACAACAGTCAAGAAGCATTGGAGGAGTTTAATACCTCCTGGAGATAGTAATTTGGAAGTGATGGTGGTTTTCTGATGATTGTAGGCTTACTCTCTGACCTCACAGTCTTACTCACAAGGAACTACATTGCCTGGTCATTTTGCTGTTCCTTCAGAACAAGTGTGTCTTCCTCCACAACTGCTGAATGGGTGTGATATCTTCAGATCCAGTAAATCCATACAGAAGTTAGTTACCGTTCCTAGTAACCAAGAAAGCCCACTTATGTCCCCTCAGCAAACCCAGGTCGAAACACCTCAACAGTCTCTTCTTAGAGTCATCATGTCTTGAACTTTACAAATGGAAATGAAAAGAGGGGAAAAAGCATACTTTTGTTTTTAAATAGGAAATGCAAGCTTTAAGATTTGCTGGTGTTGTACAGATGAATGATGTACTCAAAGTGCCTCTGAGGCTGTAGATGTATCAATTGACTGACGCTTTGTTTGAAATGAAGGAAATATGGAGGAACACTTAGCTTTTTTGTGTGTGTTAGAGGATATGGCTGCCTTCCTTAGTAGAGTTATATGCAAATACACACAGTTTGCCCAACATATGATGTAATGATATATGAAAGTGGTTATTTTATTTCTAATACACTTACTGAATAGCTTTTAAAGGGTTACAGGACTCTTCTGAATTAACAGAAGGCAAAAACCCAGTCCTGACTCTTATTTCTAGGGGCTTTTTAGTTGAGATCAAAGCCAAGAGCCAGCTCAGATTCTTACACTGTCATTTTCCATTAGTAGGCTTGATATTTTTTTGTTAATATTAGAATAATTCCTACAGCTTCTTGGGGAGAAAGTTTTCCTGTAGATAGTGTGCTGGAAGGTTAATGTTTTAGTTGCTGATTTGGTATGATGGTTTGTTTGAATCATAAATGAACTACAGGTTTTAAATGGAGCATCAAGAAAACTGAAAGGTTATACAAAGCAAGCTGGATGTTGACCCTGGGCTAGACCGCACCCCAATAGCTGAATGAATGACGCTTACCAAGCCAATCTAATCTACATATATTTTCACTGTACTGAAGTGTCATTGAATAACTTAGTAGCCATATGTCTTAGCTGGATTAATATTCAAATTGTCATCACACAGAATTTGGACTTTTCTGCAGTGCTGAGAGTAGCACTCCTGGAGGAGCCAACCATCCTGCCTGGAGTTCTGTGTTGTCCCTATGGCAGAAAGCTTGAGGGCATCTAGCTTTTTACCTTCTTTTCCATGTAAACGTATATTGGCTGCTGTATTCCTCTTACACAGTCAACATGCTATTTTAAAGACTAAACCTT
The DNA here is from genome assembly GCA_024606505.1 of Aquila spilogaster. Lineage (NCBI taxonomy): Eukaryota > Metazoa > Chordata > Aves > Accipitriformes > Accipitridae > Aquila > Aquila spilogaster. Next base: position 25,659,965 of record JANHGO010000044.1, on the reverse strand, counting down.
ATATTAGGTTAATGTTATACAAATGGTGCTATTCAATATGAGAAAACAATTTTTAAAGAGGTTTGTGCTAAATACGTCAATGGACCGAACATACTTAGTATGGACATAACTTGTCATTCCACTCTCTCCCACAGAATCAGCTAGAGAAGCCATATCATATCAAAACAGCTCACCCAGACACAGACTTATACAAGTAAGTCAAGAACCTCTGGTACAAAAAGCATCCGAGAAACAATTTGTTGTTACCATACTGTTTCTGACAGTGACCACGGGGTCAGTGTCATCTTTAATTTTAGCAATGTTTTTATGTGGGGAGTACACACTTTCCAAGCCCTTAGAGATGAAGTGAATTGGCAAATAAGTGTATGTAAATGTGAAAAGTACCAGAGGATTTTATTACTATGTTAGAGATATTCTGTAACAGAGAAGATAAGCTGGGTGAAATCAATGTCCTTTAGAGGTGTGGCAGAATCTTGTTTGAAGTATTTTTCTTAAGATTCAGTGGAAGTGATATGCCATGTTATTCCATTTTTCACATCTACAGAAATAACCTTATCTGTATGTCTTTCGTAGGTGAGAGGGTTGGGGTCAGGTTGTTTCATAAATTTAGGTAAATGTCTTCCTCACTCTTCTGAGTCACCAGAATCTTTGAATCCAGCCCTGTCTTCTAGTGCTCAATCAGTTTGCTTTCTACCTGCGTGTTCCCTACTAGACTATGTCCAAAGTCATTCACGTTGTTTGTTATTGCAGTGCCAGATCCTGGTGTTTCTTCAATTTTTCTCTGCAGAAAAAATAACTAAAAAAGCTCTGGAATAAGTGATCTGTCTTTCTTGAAAGGAAACCCAACGTGAATATGAGATGATATGTTATTCTGAAGTTGTGTCTGTTAGGAGAACAATGTCTGTTTGATTTCCAAGTGTTATAATGCATTTTAGTTACCAAGTGATACTGGGAAGGCTGGAAGATATGACTGCATCTGTAGTCTGCTCAGTTAATTTAAAGGCGAGCCATGAAGGAGAAGTAGAGTGTCAAACATTTTTTTCTCTCCTGCTGCTCATTTCCTGCTGTTGCTTTCTTTTTATTTTATAACTTTTTATGAAGTTTTCTTTCTTTTATAAGTACTCTTTCTGATATCTGTATGGGGAACAGTTTAATATGAGAAACCAATAGTTCCAGCAGGCGATGAAACATTTGTATACTTCTGAAACTGTGTTGTACAAATCTGCCATTCAAGTAGGAAAGATGTTTAATATATCTTTCTTAAATAGGAGAAATGTCTGAGAATTTCCAGACCACCAATCATTTCTGTATGTGCCCTGTAGGCTTTTTGCACTTAAATCTCCTAACTTTGAATAGTCTCTTCTCAGGTAAAGAATTTTAAAGCAGAGAAATAGGACAGCAAATACAGACTCCAGTACATGTTCTGGTATGCATCTCTGTTTTTTGGCTTTCCTGATTACACTTTTTATCATATTCTGCAAGAGTTTTTAGAGGAATATGAGTCTGACAGCAGCAATTTTCATAATGTAAATTTTATTGAGGGTCTTGCACATGTTCCTTGGTTAACAGCCAGTGGGTCCCAGCTAGTCAGTGTGTGAGTTCGTGACACCAGGTCTTCTGTGCTGCTGTTGATGGTTATGCAGTAAGTTATAGGGCTTATACAGGTGGGCAGAAGTTCCTTCCACCACCTCTTTTCATCGGGGTCTCTAAGTGGTAGGAATCCTGAAGTGCATTTCCACATCTGTGAACTGCTGGACATTTTCAGTGCTCTCTGGAGATGTGGTGACTGGGGAAACAACATGCTTCAGGCGCAAAAGCACTGTGAAAAGGAATATGAGAAGGATAGCCAGAAGTGTTAAGAACAATCCCACGTACGCGTAGAGACCAGAATATTTATCTGCTGTTTTGTCTACTTCTGTAGCCAGAGTTGGAAAGTGAACGCGTCCAGTCAAGTTTCCATGGAACTTGAAATAAATCTCAGTCATTGCTGTCAACTTTGCTACATTTCTCTATTTACTTTCAAATTCAATGTCTTACCTCTCTGGACTCAAAAAGTAGGTCAAAAGAGGAGGCTTAAGACAGATGGTGAGGTGTCCTTTTTGTAAAATTCAGGAAGAAATGCTCCATCCTTTTGTCCTCAAACTGTTCCACAGAATTAGCAGACTGCATGATACAAGCCTTTGTAAATCATAGTTGCTATTATAATGATAACAAACTCTAGACTTGTTATTTTACATGGCCACCAGTCTTCTATTTTGTCCTCAAAATCCTTGGCTCCTTCTAGTAGATTACCTCCTTTGCAAGGTGAAATGCTTTGGTTCTTCTTTCAAATTAATCTGCAAGGGATTGTATGATTTTGGCCTTTGCAAGTGCTGTTTTCCAAAAAGAGCATGTTTTCTGCTAGCTCTTCCAACAGCAGGTGGTTTATCCCTGCATGAGCTGAGGAAGGTTGTAGTCTGCTGGGAGTCTTCTCTCTTAGTCCAAGGTTACTGATACTTGCTTGGAGTATGGAGTTTTCAGTTGCTTGTAATGCATAGTCAAAAAGTTGTTTATCTAGAAGGAAAAATGAGAATGAGAAACAAAACCAAGTATCAAAATGGCCTAGCCTGTATGTGATAGCTTTTGTTAAGAAATGAGTTTAATTCCTTGTCATGCTCCTGTTAGCCACTTAGGCTCAGTGCTTCTTCTGATGTCTTTAACTGGAGACTTGGGCGGAGAGGAACCTTATGAGGTTCAGCAAGGACAAGTGCAGAGTCCTACACCCATGGAGTAATAACTACATATGCCAGTACAGGTTAGGGGCAGACCTGTTGGAAAGGAGCTCTGTGAAGAAGGACCTGGGTGTCCTGGTGGATAACAGGCTGGGCATGAGCCAGCAGCGTGCGCTGGTGGCCAAGAAGGCCAATGGTATCCTGGGGCACATCAAGAAAAGTGTGGCCAGCAGATCAAGGGAGGTGATCCTCCCCCTTTGCTCTGTCCTGGTGAGGCCACATCTGCAGCACCGTGTCCAGTTCTGGGCTTCCCAAATCAAGAATGTTCTTTTCAGAGAACTTCTAGAGAGAGTCCAGTGGAGAGCCACAGAGATTTTCAGGGGTCTGAAGCATCTTCCTAATGAGGAAAGCCTGAAAGGTTTGGGACTGTTCAGCCTATAAAAGAGAAGGCTGAGTAGAGATCTTGTAAATATCTAATGGGCAGGAATCAAGTGCTTGGGGCCAGGCTCTTCTCAATGATGCCCAGTGACCGAACAAGGGACAATGGGCACAAACTTGAATACTGGAAGTTTCATACAAACATGAGGAAAGACTTCTTTACTTTGAGGGTTACAGAGCATTGGAACAAGCTGCCCAGAGAGGTTGTAGAGTCTCCTTCTCTGGAGATATTCAAAACATGCCTGGATACTTTCCAGTGTAGCCTACTCTAGGGAACCTGTTTTAGCAGGGGAACTGGATTGGATGCTCTCCAGAGGTCCCTTCCAATCCTTACAATTCTATGATTCTGTGAAGTTTAGGGGAAGACCTTGCAAATTTAAATGTTAGTCTCCTCTGGTAACACCTAGTTCTTACTTGGAGGTAAGAGAAGGCCTCACAGTGTGTGGAATCAGATGTCACAGAAGAAGGGAAGAGGAATCCAGCTAATTTTTGTTTGTTAGAACCCTATTTCTATTGCAGGATGCACTTGGCAGATCTCCCAGTCCCACTGGGACAACTCTTCCCCAGAATGCAACATTTCAGTTACTCTGTGACAGAACTTAGTAGAAATCTTAACATTTCTGTGCTGTGGTTTCTGTCAACTGGAAACAGAAAACTGAACAGTGAAATCTCAGTGTAAACAGAAAGCATCATATTTTGCTTTAATAAAACCAGAATTTCATCCTTAGTGAAGGAAAAATGGTAGCACTGAAAGTGATGCAGTCATTTATAATGTTGTCTACATATACACCTACTTAAGAGACAAAATGAACAATATTAATAGGGTAATGTTCTGGCAGTCAGATTAAAATGAAACATCAGGTCAAAATGTTAAAAGCTCTGATGCTTTTAGATAAAGACTTCACCTAAAAGACACATTGCTGCAAAACACTTTGACTTTGGGCTTTTGGTTTTTAAAATACAGCTCTTTTATTGACAATACTTGATTCATTTTTCCCCTGACTTGTTGCTCTTCAAGGGAAGATGGTTGAAATGTGGAAGCCTGAGTAATCCATGAGCTGATTTTGAGGTTTTCATTGCAAGCAAGACAGACCTAGTTTGGTTCATGTGGTGGAGAAACATCTGTTGTGCTGAGATGAGAAAATGGGGGCTCAGTATTTTTCTAGAGTCTGACCCAAAATCTTTTGAGCCTTCAGAAGTGGGGAATGGAAGAAAGAAACCTGCAGAGATTAGGCAGAGCTCTGGGCTGCTTGCGCAGGTCAGAGTGAGTGTAATATTCTAAACTTTTGCAGACGTGCAGGCAACAATAATACATAAGTAATATACTTTCCTTCTTAGTCAGGAATCTTGAAGAATATTTAAGACATCTTCTAACAAAGTCAAAGCTTGTATACTTCTGGCCTGTCAGCCTGGGCCATGATGTTAAAATTATCTGACCAGGACTGAACAGGTATTGTCTTCAGAGGACATCAATCATGCAGGACAGGAGTGAGAAAGGGGAGCAGTGGAAACGAGACAAGAATTTTCAAGAAGCATTTACACTTCATCAGTGTGAATTATACTTCCAGTATCCCCTAGGTATGTTTGAAAAAGTTTCCCCTGAAACTCTTGGGCATGTAACAACTGGGTTGTCAGGGTACCTATAAACAGCAACGCTTGTTTTTGCCAGAATAACTGAAGTAACACATTTTGTATTGTATTTTGGTTTTGCAAACCAAAGCAAATGAACTTTTTATGCACAGATCATAAATTTCCCAAGAAAACAAGGTTTGTAGTATACACAGAGAAATCCTCAGAAACAAATGCAGGTAGCACTACTGTAAAAAATGATGTTACTAGCAAGAAATTGCCAGCCCATCCAAGGCTAGAGTATGTATAGAAATGTTTGTTTTTCAGAACACTGTTTGCTGCTGAACAGCTTGGAAGGATTCTAGATTTGACAGCTTCACTTAGAATGAGAGGGGTTTGATTTGGGGTTTCCCTCTCATGCACACTCCAAACATCTTATGATTTCTCTGAGCAACTGATTTCAGGAGAAAAAGCAAACACATTAATAATGCGGCCACAGCTCTATCAAATTGAGTCAGTTAAGAAAGACTTCAGATTGTAGTGATTCCTAATTATAAGTGAATTTGGATTCTTCTGAATAAAATACTTTAATGTATATTAGAAGTATTCAATTTCAGAAGAGAATATTCCTAGTCCTTGAAGATTTTTGACTTCTTGGATTTACAGCCTCCAGACTAAAGTAACCAGTCACATGTGATTCAGAGATATTAGTATGTGTAAGCCTTCCCATTATGCTGCTAAGTTGTAAACATGAAAGGTGTCTATAAAAATGCCATTAGTTAGTAATACAGTGCTGATGTGCTATTAAGGGCTTGGTGACTATTTTAATATCTTTATCTGATTGGAGGAGATGTGCAGCAAGTTGCGAGCGTAAGAAACGGAAGATAGGGAGGCAGTTGGCTACACAAGTGGATTCACAGTTTAGATGGAGAGAGATGTAGGGTGAAGTGCACTTTTGGGGTGGATGTGATCCCTCATGTTTCATGTGTCTAGAGGTCCCTGTGGGTGTTTGTGTGCTGAGCCCTGAGGACGAGCTTGAGAACAGAAGCATATAGCCTGGGCTCCTGCAGTCCTTTTGCTTCTTGGTGACATGGGTACAGCCTCCCACAACCCTTGTGGGTGCTGTATTACTCTGCCCCACAGTGTGTCAGTGACAGAGCAAGGGACAAAGCATGCTTAAACATGCAGAGACACAGGCTTGTGGACCAGTCTTGTTGTCTGGTCTTAGGGCAGCCTTGGGGCACCCTTCAAGGTCTCTAGCAATGAGCAAAATGAAAAGTGAGAGATTTGTGTCTGCAAAACTCTTTCAGCATTGTTATATAGTCTGTGACATTGACTCCATCTGGTTTGGAGCTGAGGCAGGAGCAGGGGACATGAAGGTGAAAGTTGTGTCATAGCCAAGCACTTAGGTTCTCAATTATAGGGTGATGCATCTTAACTCTGTACTTCAGACATATAAATGACATATAAATGAAAATTCTTCCGCTGTGAGGACTATTCTTATGTCATAGAGCAGGTGGAAATTAAGTGATATGAAGGCTACTGGCTATATTAAATCTTTGTTCTTACAGTATGATTTCCCTATTGATAATGAAATGTAGTCAATCTGGAATCTGACACATGCATACATTAAAGTATAGGGCAATGCTCATCTCACCTGCTATCTCACTAAGAGCACAAGTCAGAGCTGGGTTCTCTCCTTAAGGAGAAGAGAGCCTAATGGCTTTACTTCATTAAATTAGACTGCAGAATGCTAAGGACATCAATCTTAAGTTCAATAATTAACTATAAACCAAGACCTTGAATTGATAAAGTTCTGTTAATTAATAAAAGGAGCAATTTAATGGTAGAAAGTATTAGCAGTGGGGAGTTGGCACAGCTTTTGTTTCTTGTAGTCTCAACTATAGAACTGTCAGGAGCAGCCAACTATTCAGGCTATTGAAAGCTATGAAATTAACTACATATTTTCCAGAAATAATTCAGTAGCTCTGGGCAACACCAAAGATTTTTGCTTTTTAATCTGCCAGTTATCTCAGTGAACATATCTTTTTGGATGTCCGTAAATTCAACTTGAACTCCCCCATTTAAGGAATACAAACTTGAAGACCATGGAGATCAAGATAACATGAAAGTAAATGGGTACACAAAGGTTCTGCAAAACTTGTGTATAAAGCAGATTGTTATTTATAACTTTGTATAGCTCATAATACTACAGACAAAACCTCCCAGGCTACCCTTAGAAGATCACCAGTACATGGACAAAGGAAGTAAGATTTATTAGAGAGCAGAGCAGCATAAGTGGTGCCAAAATTCACTGTGATCTATGTTCTTCATCAAGGCTTTGTTGCTCTACTCTGGCTGGACAATATATCAATTTCTAAGGAGTGCCAAGCACTGTTAATGCTCACTAATGCTCAGTGGATACAGACTGATTCCAAACAAACAATTCCTTTTTATCACTTTGTGCTCATTTTTATGCAAGGATTAAAAACAAAAATAAAACCAACAAAACGTATTTCATAACAAAATAACGGTAATCAAGATAGAAGCCTCAAACAAAATCACAATAAGGTTTCTTCTCAGAATATGTCTCACTAAGAGAGCAAATTTGTGAGCCAAAACTTCATGGGCATTGCAATTACCACCTTCCCTTTGCAGCTACCAGGGTTTGAGGAGTGTCAGGAAGATTTTTCCCTCTTCTTAGGAAGCCTGCATGGCCCCTCTGCACCTTTGTAGGTTACAGAGGAGCGGAGAAAAAGATCTTCCTCCAAACAATGCAGACAGACAACACAAATTGATTTTGCAACTCACGTCTTGTCTCACTTTCTTTTACTCCCACATCGCTTCAAGTGTCACCTGCTAGCAAGGCATCTCTGAAACTTTTCTGAGTTCTCTTTTGCTTTTCAACCCAATGCTAAAACAATTGCAATGAATAAAGTGGGACAGAATAGAACAATTAGTCCAAAGCAGTTTAAGGAGCTCTGAGCTGGCTGACCAGCACAGAAGTGTTTCTTTTAGAACACAGATGCTATCAGGTGTATTCTGTCTAGGTGGCTTTTAGAGATGAAACGGCATTGAAGAAATGCAAACAAGGCATTTAAGTATCAGTTCTATCTGCGGCTTGCATTTTCTCCAGGGAGTATCTGAGGCAGAGGAAAGGGGGGAGTGTCCCTTATTTCAGTGGTAGATGGTGTTTTTTGTTATGCTGAAGTGCAAGGTAGTATGTCAACGTCTCAACTGTGATTGTGCATATGAAGAGAACAGAATAAAGCATAGTTACCTTTCAGAGGCAGGAATGTTGGGATTTAGGCACTAGAGCATCTGGTTCAGACCGTGAGCTTGCTGGTGATTTATGAAGGAATATCTCCTCCCAGGTAGTGGGATTAGTACAGGAAAGATTTGCTGTCTTACTGTTGGAGTCAGGATATTGTCTTTTTAGCAACAGATATGCCAAATGCACTGTCTTCTCCTCTGCTCTTGAATTCACATGGTTCAATGGCAGGGATGGCTCTTATTCCAAGTCTTGAGATGTCAATTTACCATCTGACTCAACAGCATTGGAGCTGATGCTCTATTCTTCGTAGGCAGTAGGATAAGAGGACAAGGAGGCTTCTCTTCTTGCGCTTCACTGCTTGGATGGAAACAGCGTGAGGCAGCCAGTCCCCTCCCTCAGCAGCAGTACGCAACAGTAACAGTCAGAGCGAAGAGGATCGCAGCACTCTGGCGCTGTAGCATCTCGGCAGCTGGCGAGGAGGGAAGGGAGGGAGACTGCCAGCCCAGCGCACAGCTAAGTTTGTGCGAGGTTCTACTTAACCCTTTCGTGCTTGCAAGTGGTAAACAAGACTCAACTGCCTGCTAGTTGTGGAGTAAGATGTGAGCCAGGAAGAAAGAGTATCAATTTCTTTCTGGTTTTCTGTAAATTGCGGAGGTTCTGTTTTGTTTTGCCTCTTGAGAAGGATTAGTTGGGGAGCGTTCCCTGCTGGGCTCCTGTCTGGCATCATGGGTAGGTGTTGTTTGTCATCTGGGACCCTCAAACATTGCTCTTTGGCGTTGTTGCTTTTTGTGTGTGTTTTTCTTTTTTTTTTCTTCCTAGGTGCTTAGTGTCTAGTGTTTTAGGGAGGTCTCTGTGGCTGTTTTAGCTTACAGTTCGTTTATCTCCTGAGGAGTTCAAAATTGTGAATAAGTGTACCCCCAGCTTGAATGCCTTGTGGCTAAAAATGATTTTTGCGTGCAGCTCAGATCTACCTTCAGAAATGAAGCAGGATGAGTTGATGGTGTGGCAACCCAAGCAGTTTTGATCCCAAGTCTTTTAGTCTGCATTATCAGGTACCCCCAGCTGACAGAGTGCAGGTGTTTTGTGTCCCTGTTCCAGTTACTATACAAATTGAACTGAATCAATGAAAATTAGGATTCTCATTGTGTGCATATTTCTGGAGGGTGACAGGGGAACAAGATTCTTCGCTTTATGTAAAGTGGCTCAGTTTTCTAGGGGGGTGGATGTTAGTTTGGGATGTGTGCAGTGGGCCCCAAGGTTTCACCAGCAGAGGAGCGCAGCTGGAGGTGACCAGCATGTAGACAAGGTAGCTGCAGTTTGTGATTGCAAATCACTGAGCTGCATGCAACTGAGTTTCACATGCAGCCTGAACATCCACTCTTTGCGTTCTTTGTGTCCTAGCTGTGGACTGACTGGAGATACCTCACAGGGTAAACCTGACCCACACACCCACAGTGGCTGTTGGGTTTGTGGTAGCTTCCAGTGACTAGAGGCTGTCATTCACAGCCTGTGCTTGGGTCACTGGCAACAAAATTCCCCTCTGGAAAATGGGTCCCACACAAGTTCAGGGAAGAGCATTTCATTTTCTCTTACAAGCATTACGTTTGATGAGACAGAAACACTTCATTTCCTTAGAACAGCTCTCTCTTGGTGGTTCCCTATTGCAACAGCCTGAGCAGAGAAGCCAGAGGGTAATGAAAAGCAGAGCTGCATAACAATTCTATCCTTCTGGAGTGGAGGAGTATGTTATAAATCCATCCTTCTATGGGCTTTGATCTCTGGAACTCACAAGCACAGTGTATTATTGCAGTGTTACAGTATTTAGATAAAAGATAGTCTTTATGAAAAATATGACTCTTCCACACTTCTACACTGGGAAGAATCCTCTGAAAACCAAGATTTTGAGGCAGATTTGATTGCTGGTTTTACTACACGTTTCCTTTGTTGTGATAGAATGTGTAGTGCCTTATTTTGCAGTTTGTGCCATGATTCCCTGCTGTGTGTATTTTTCACTGGAATCAGTCCAGTTGCTCCTTTATCAACGAACTACCTGATAACACCTCCAAACCCTGGGAACATGTCCTTTTATTTAAGAAGAAATGAGTGAGAGCACTGTTTAAACAGAAATTATGTTGCTGGTTGAATTATGAAACTCGGAAGAGGCAGGCAGGCATGTGTTGAAATCCTGCAACCCAGCTTTCTATGTAATGCTAATGAGTGTTGCTGAAATGAAAAGATCTCTCTGGCCTGTCCCTGCAACCCAGCTTCTCTGCTCAGCTCTTTTTCCCTTTGTTGATTTTGCAGGAAATTATCTCTCCCTTTTGTAGGACCAAGCTGCTCTTTGTTGGATGGGTATACTTAGATTTCTTGTTTCCTTTGTAGCAGGATAAAATAAAGACAGATGATTTTAGATAATGTCACAATTTATACCAGCTGAAACTAATGAATGCTTGCCTGACTGATTGCTGAATTCCTGAATTGTTCAGAAGTATGTAAGGCTTTCTCTCTATGTAAATTTTTGGGACAGTCAATGACAAATTAGTGCAACATAAAATAAAGGTATACAAATTACCTTGGAAATACACTGATATGAACCCAGTGAAAATAATTTTTGAAGTTGTCCTTAGAAATTTGGATGCTGAAGAGTAGAGTCCTCATTAGATTCCTTTGCATTGTTTGACCTGTGCATCAAGTGTTGTATCAGTAAATTTTATACATCTTTCTCACAATACTCCTACAGCTTGTGAAGTTTGGTTTTAACAAGGACCGAGGAGAAATGAGTGATTATTAGTGGGTATAATCTGTATATTTCTTCAGGGATTAATTCCTCTGTTATCCAAATTCATGAATTCTATGAACAAACAGAAGATTACTTTGAATCTTTCAAAATTTATTTCACTGCAGCTGCAGAGAATGAAGACAGAGCTGGACTCTCCTCTCTCACCACGTGGCTTTTGTAGCAGAAGCATCCCAGGTTATTCAAGCTGTTATCTGCAAAGACCTTAGATAACTCAGAGCTGTTTGTGTGTGGGAGGGCCAGGATCAAGTGGAAGCCTCTTTTGCTGATATAGATGACTTTTATTGAACTCCGGAAAGAGATACAACTTGGTAGGTGTCTGTGCATATGTCAAAGATGATAGAGAAAACAGAAACAATGTCTGAGTTTTCAGTACCAGGGATGGATAGAAAGTGTTAAATTAGAGCAGACTTAACTCGGATGCCATGTCTGAAACACTCTGTTTGGACATACTTTCCACTTGTTTTGAGGTTACAGTCAATACCAGTTCATCATTTATCTATTCATTACCATCCTTTTCTCTTGTAAAAGCAGCTTCTCTCTTCCACCTACATGGTTAATCTCTGTCTGTATGAGAGTTTGACTGACTGAGCTGTTGTGCTGACCAAGGCAGCTCAATTTGCCTGGAGTTTCATTAGCTTACAAAGAGCTTAGGGGAACTCTCTTCACCCCTCAGAGATGACTTAGAATTAAGTCAGAATTAACTGTGAGCTTCTAGTAGTATTCAATACAGATGGCACTAATAATCATACTTAGCACTTCTGTATTTTCAAGACACTTTACAGTTACTCAGTCCCTCAGTGAGGTGTAGTCGCATAACCTTGAAGAGTGCTGCTAGGCATCCAGTTTTCAGCAGCTTTTGTTGCTGTTACAAGCTGTGTAGCTGTGCTGTACAGCTATCCATAGGACATCTCCTCAAACAGGTGTGCAGGCCCTCTCCAGCCACTAGGTCCAACTCCCAAGGTGCCCAGGTGATATGAGACCTGTTACATGGAAAAAGACCTGTTCTTTCCCTTTCCTGCCTTCCTCATCTCCTGTCCCATCCATAGAGGTGGTAGGATATCCCTTGATGCCATGAGGAGAGCTAGATTACTAGGACTGCCAGAGGTAACTGTTCAGTTGTTCCTCTAAAGATCAGAAGGCTACTGGTTTCTGCTCAGAACTGTACAAATGCTAGGAACAAGAGCCTAGGTCACTGTGGGAAAGATACTGAATCAAGTGACGGCACTTGGTGCTGTTCATCTTGGTTGAGTGGAATCTGCTGTAAATATGTTTTTGTTTGAATGTATTTTGTCCTTTTAGCCATTAGAAGAAATGCTAAGTCATGGCATGAAACAGTGATGGAGCACCTAGTGAATAGGCAGGGCCAACCCAGGGGAGCTCAGGTGCATGCAATGCTCTGAGTGACTGGAAGGGGTGGAGCCAGGATCCATTCCTTCTCTGACCTCATTTAAGGGTTGGCAGTGGAGTTGAGAGTGTCTTGCTGGAGATCCCTGCCTACCTGAGGCCTTCCAAAGTAAGCAGTTTTTCTTCCATTGTTTCTGCATCCATGGCTGCTGCATTTGTGCTTGTTCTCATTTGCTGCAGCCTAGGATTGTGCAGCTTTGCTATTATTGCTGTACTTTCCATCACGTTATAGCATTACATGCCATGACTCCAAGTGGCAGATGATGTATATGACAAACAAGCATGTGGAAAACAAAAAAATCTTGTTTCAGTAGGTTTTGGAGCAGAAGTCTCTAGTGAATGTTTGGACTTCCAAATATTTATTGTTCATTTGCATTTGCATGAAATAGATCTAGTTGCTACCAACTTTAAATGAGAGACACTGCAGTCAATTGGATGGCAGCCCTGAAAGCAAATGAAGTTGCCTGGAGTTTTTCTTACTTAGACCACAGAGGGTCCAAGGTAAATGTACTGTTTTGTCTCTGCTTCATTTCTTGTTCATAAAAAGGGAAAAATTTATTACCACCACTTCCCTGTAAACAGTCTGTCGATACAAAGTGCAACACAAATGCGTGTGGCCATGTGCCCGCTGCTCCAGTCAGGCTGAGTCCCTTTCTTCTCCTGTGCATTCCCACGCTATCTTGTTTTGCCTAGTACAGCATGCCCCCAAATGCTCATGTGTTTGGACTAAAAGAGTTTTGTTGTTTTTGAAGTCTTTGGGCTATTTTGACAATTTAGTTTTGTTTTGAACTTCCTTCTTCAAAAATATTGCAGTGGTTTCATTTATTTATAAAAACTCATTCTCCCACAGATAGCTGAAGAATTTCAGCCTAGTCTGATGTTACTGCTAATTTTAAGGAACATTTCTAATCTGATTTACTGGTGTCAGTGAAGGGCTGTGTGTCCTGCAGACTGAATTGTCTGGAACAGTCCTAAGATTCATTTTCCTGAGAGAATTTGTAAAGGTTGTCATTGCAGATCCCTTTACTCTAGGTAAGTTGATAGAATCTAGCTCAGGTAGAGCCAGATGCAAAGAGCGGTGTTGTATGAATGACCCTTGGAGTGAGGGCATCTAAAAGTCAGGTTCCATGTGAATCCAAATTACAAGTACATAACAGTCACCTTCCACTAAAGTCCCACACAGGTCCTTGTGGATCTTGATAAAAATTAGTTGAAAAATGAATCAAGGATAGAACTTAAACGAGATACTGTTCTCCAGCCCATGATCTAGATTATTATTATTATCATTCCTAAGTAGGACAGTTCTTGCAGCAGTACCTATTTTAGGTACTTCAGCACAATTCCTAGACCCAAGAGCTTCAGGGAAGTCTGGAGAAGCTTTCAGATGTGCTGGTCATCTGTTTTTGCCTGTCCAGTTGCTAAGATACAACCTGAGAGGTCTTTGCAAGGTGCTGAGGTGCTCTGTTTTAGTCACTTTCTTTGACACTCATAATCAAGCTTGTCTTGCAGCCCAACTGCACTACTTACTGGATGATTTTGGCATGACTGATGACAGTGCACGGTAACTGTTCATAACTGGGTCGTATTTTAGCAACAAGATAATGGACTGGCTTCCAGGAGTCTAGGTTGTTTCTCTGGATGATGGACAAATCCACATGGACAGTGCAGGTTTTGCTGTGAACTGGGTAGCTCAGAAACTACTACTTCCCATTTCTGTAGTAGGACTTCCGCCTCAGGGAAGACTTGGCATGGATGTAATCATTAAAATCAATACCTGGTCTGTGTATTTACATGAAATGTGTATGTTTTGTATTTTGGTGCTCTACCTAGTTTTTCTGAAACTCTGGGTATTCTTGGTGGAGCCTGAAAATTGACTTGTTTTTTAATTTTTTTATTTCCACATCCTTTACCCTCAGTCTTCATTGCCACTTAATATTGTTCTGTGGCAAGTAAGTCACTCTTGAGCTACTGGGCTTGCTGTCACCACAAGGCTCATCTCAGCCCACCCAGAGCAGGACATCTCTGTGCAGGGAACTCTTTGACTCTCAGGGGCTTCACACGGATTTCTGCCTGCAGGGCCAGCTTGAATGGTTGAGGATGTGATTCCCTTAGAAGTGCTTCACAGAGCAGGTGATGTTGAGAAAAGTTTTAGATACAGTCATACATGTTGCAACACGTGCCTCTTCTCCTGTTACAGTCTAAGGCACCACCTGAACTTGGCAGCACTGTGATTACAAAGTAAAAAGCACTTTCTTAAGAGTTCATCCTGAGCAAACTTTCCTAAAGCTGGAGTTTGCTGTTATGCAGGGTGATATTTTGATCTGAATCCCAAGCTAATCAACTTAAGCATTTATTAACTCATTACTGGCAAGGACCCATGAGGCATTACTTTCAAAATCTTTAGAATTCACGATGTATCTGTTCATATTTTAACCAAGTTCTCGCAGGCAGACCGTAAAGCTGAATGCACAGTGGATATGGTGTAGGGAATGCTAGCTGCAAAAGAGTTAAACTCTTCTCTGAAGTATCAGATGTCACATTATTTGCATGATTCACAGTTAACAGATGGATTTATGCTTATGTTCAGGGGGACCGGTTTTTCAGTTCCCGTCATTAAATAATTATTACAACAGTTTATACTGTAAGGAAAACAAGTTTGTGATGACCCCATTACATCATTTTTAATTTCTTTGGTTGGTTTGTTTTAGTTCCAATCTCAAAGAAAATCCCTTTTCTCAGTTCTCATTTACAAAATATGCTGCTGAGAGGACTTTGCCCACCCACACACTTTGACTTTTCAGATATCAGCATTTCCACCCAGAGCTGGATGAACTCTTTCTAAACCCGTCTGGAGTAAATATGGTTGAAATCTTCTCACAAGAAGAATAAAAAATAGTAGTAGATGCAAATGTTGCCATTTCTGCTCTGCCACCATTGTTTCATTGTGGTTTTGAATAAACTCTGATTGTATTGATCTGTGCTGTAAAGGAAAGCACAGCAAAGCTTAGCCACTGCCAAATGTGCTAACAGTTATTGCAGTTTAAGCTAAAATGATACAAAATCAAATGTACAAAAGCCATTGCTGCATTACCTTACTAGCATGGCATTGGATTACATTTCCCGAAAGTTGAGATTATTCTGTGTGCGTCTGCTTCAGATACTTTCATCTGAAAGCGCTCAGTCTAGTCTTGCTGAAGCAAGGTACTTGATAAACTGTACCATGAGTCTGAAACAGTGTGTAGTATTGGTGCTGTTCAGCCTCCATTTTCTCTAGGTGTCTGCTTGTGGATACCTACACAACAGGGAAATTCACCTTAAAACTAAGATGTTCCTTGGGGCCTCTGTATGCATGGGGATTCTGGTGCAGAGGGATATAATACCTGCTGGGACAAATGTCAACATTGCAGATGTTTGGTAATGAGGCTTGAACTGTATTTAATGTGGAACTGGGCATGAGAACTTATAACATGGTGCTTGTAACTGGAAAAGTCAAAGTTATCAGTGGGAATAATACCTGTGCCTTATGCTGTTGCTTCATAAAGTAGTCATTCAGGTATTTTTCTTTAAGCTACTTCCCAGGAGTTGACCCTTCCCAATAGCAGAAATCCCTCTCTTGCCATGACTCCCTAAGTCCTTCCCTTGCCTCTGCCTGAAAGCATCTATACCGTAATGTTTGCCATTTATGGCTGAAGAGCACCAGAGATCTGTGCAGTGATGTAGACACATGCTGCCCTGACCCTGTGTATTGGTATCCCACTTTATTCTACTACACTAAGAGAACAGGAAGAGTTATGTCAAATAGAAGATTTTAAAATTGTTTTATGATTCACTGGATGAAAATACACTATTTCTCAGCTCAGGTACAATAGTAGGAACAAAACATTACCAGTGATTTCAGGTTAGTTGTGAATTTAAATTCCCAATGGGTGCTGGTGCTTTTAGAATGCTGAAGAGGAGCAGAACAAGTAATATGAAGAAAACTGCAGAGTGGCTGAGTTTGAGTTCCCACTGTTTTACTGGAGGCCTCTTCATATGGCAGCTTTTAGCATTTACTCCTTTCCAACAACAGTGGAGACAGGATGTCAGCTTAGACATTCTCTTAGTCTCCATTGTAACAACTGTTGCTATATATTTATGGCACAGTCAGGGGGGTGTTTCCATTTGATGCTTTTGTCTAATAGCAGTCACAAGTTCCTTCTTCCTCAGCCTCTGGGGAACAGAACCAGCTTACTGGCCAGTTCCACTTAATTACTGTCCATTTTCGGTGAAGCAAAGTTGCTGTGTGACTGTGTGCTTAGTTACTGTGCCTGAATATTAATAGCCAGTTTAGTTTCTCCTCCAAATCTATGTGCCACAAAAAAAACATTTCCCTTCTGTCTCCAGTATCAAGCTGTCTGGGAAGTCACTGTTCTGTGAATAGACTGGACAAAGACCTTATTGAACTTTCCTTCCTTTTTATCAGGAGACTGATCTCTCCCTTTATTTTTAGCATGTTATCAACAGAGTTGCTTTATTGCTTCACTGGTTATAAATGAAGACATGTTTTCAATGCAGATGAACAACTCTACCTACAAAAGTTCTCTTCATGATACTCCTGCATGGCACACATTGTGAAGTCTGCTGCTTGGTCATCTGGTTCTTCTCTTTTCAGGTCCAAAATACCTGCCAAATCCTGTCTCACTCTACAGCCTCTCTTAGTTCCCACTGAAAGTAGGAGGTATTATTATCCCCCAGATTCACATTGCCAACCTGTCCCAGCTTCTTAAAACCTAGACTTGTCTAGTGCCTAGGCATTGGCTCAAAATACCAACCATTAAGTTATTTTTATACCACACTCAGGTGATGCTCTTGAAGAGGTTTCTTGTCCTGGGAAGCAGCAGGAAGCCTTGCTGGGCGGCAGTTGCCAAATAAGATGTTCATTGCTGCAAGGGAGAAGACTGAAGAGATAGTTTATCAATGCTGAAAACTAGCTTTTTCTCTGGCAGATGCCTGTTATTCCAGTAGCCATTCCATGTACCAAGATTAAGGAAAATGTCAATTCTGTGCTAGATCTGCTCTCCATACATCTATGTGACTCCACTGGAGATACAGAGGCAGTCAACCCTTCCCCTGACAATAGCTTTAGGAAATACATGTTTGTGTCAGTCTGTTCAGTGCCTATGCTTCCTTCTGTAAAGGGCATATGCTTCATTTCTACTTCTTGAAGAGAGCAATTTTCTATTTTACTTCCTAATGCCAACAAAATCCCTCTTTCCTCTTCATAGGATTTTAGTCTTGTGCAATAGGGAGAAGGCATGGTGTCTCCTTCTGCATACAGTTTATTGTTAACATTTATTCCTGCTTCAGCTGCTCTTCTAATGACAAGCTCAAAATAATCAAGAAAAAAGGTAACAAGTATACAAATAACGCAATGAACTGCTGGTCTCTTAATCTGTAACTAGACCATGTACAATGCATATGATGTTATGGGACTCTTAGCAGGGATCAGTCCTACAAAGATTATCCTGAGAATAAACATGTATGTTTAAATGAAATTAGAGTGTGAAAGATCAGATGTGAAGAAGATGTTCACATATTTCTCAGATGCAAAGTCACTGTATTGATGACCAAAGCTTGTGATAGAAATGCTCTCTGTTGGGCTGCGCCACAGTTGCTCCTCAGTGCAACCATGGTTTCCCTAGGCACTTTTCCACTACCTGTGTGTTCAGTTCCCAGAGTTGGGCTTCCTGGAAGAGCTGTTTGTGAATGTGATGCCAGCAACATCATCACTGCAACTGGCTCCATATTTGGCCTGTGTACTGAGCATGCAGTCCTGAGTACCAAAGCAAACACTGCTGTCTTAACATCACCAGCAGTGGCTATAGCTACCCTTCCTTAGCATCCCCTGCACATTTAGGCAGATATTAGTGCAGGGTCTGGTTCTTTGAATACTAGCTTAGCCACCTATGTTTGATGTACTTCTGTTCCCTTGATTGTTTGCAAAAGGTGAATTGTTGAGTTCTGGAGGCTGACAGAGTTTGCAGCACCTGGAGGTGCTGTTTCCTTGGGGGCTGAGATCCCTCTGAGCAGAGATTTGCATGTTATCCATGTTTCACAGAGCCTAGCTTTATAGCTTAAAATATAGCAGTTTGTGCTTAAGACACTGGAATAGCCTTGTTCAAAACCTACCATCAAGATAAATGCTTTTGCAAGGGTGGAGAGAGGCTGGTCTAGAACTTTGTTCCTCAAGTCTGTGCTACCACTTGCTATTTTAGCAGCCTCCATCCTGCCCCTCTTAGATTTCCCTTGTATTCATTATATTCTGCATATTGTCCATCCTTGTTCTTTCTAAGCTGTCCTCCCCCACCCCCAGCTCACCTAAGTTCACATGAGCAGAGTCAATTTATTGCAATGTTCATATTTCAGTGTGTGGGTCATATTGGACAGGGCTGCAATGGAAAAGCAGCAGTAGGCAGCTGTTTCCCATTTATTAATATGTAACCTCCACAGCGTTGTCAGCAGAATACTAAACAAGGTTTTAGAATCTGCTTTTTGGTTGGTTGATTATTGGCCAATTGCTCTTGAATTCCAAGACTGACGAAGTGTCTGCATATCTCATTAGCAGGGTTAGTAAATCTTTATCACTCACTGCCACAGCAAAACCTCAGCTGCTTTTAGTTGTAGAATGCAGTTGTTGGTTGCAGGTATCTGATTTCTGTGACTTCTGCCATGGGTTCTCTGTTTCACAGGGACTGTAGGAAAGCTCTAGGCCATATTAGGTTGAAGAGATGGTCACTCTTACAAAGATTGAATGTGCCTTTTCCTGGTCAAAAAAAAACAACCCACCAGCAAAAATGCCTAACAATGCAAGAAGCTTTAGCTTGCCCCTCATTTGGGTTTTAAATCACAGTACAGAACTGGGGACAGTGCAGAAATTTATTGGCTGATTCACTCTTACTGGTCTGGAGCGACATCTAGGTATCCATGTCTGTATTTCAGGTATAACCTCAAGAACATCCCAAAAGATTGTGGTGGTGGATTGGAGCTCCTTGAAGCTTCCTCACATCAATCAGTTCACACTCAACCTTTTCATCCACTGTATGTTCTGGTGAGCAGTGGCTATTCAACTGGCAGTAAGGAAAAGCAGGTGGAAAAACCATGCCAGAAGGGATGGATGCAGTCCTGTAAGTCCTATAATTAGACTGTCGCTTTTTCTCTGCACCTGATTTTGTGTCCTCCCAGTGCTAACTTGGTTGAACGTAGTCTCATCTTGCTAAAAGCAAAGTTGTTAGGAAAAACAAACACAAAAACCAACAACAAAACAGTACTCTCCTCTCTGTCATAGTGAAGGTTCTTTTCTGCAGTATATTTACAAGAACTTCAGGAAGCCTACTTTTAAATAAAGCAGTTGTCATAAATTAAGAGGATATATAGCAAAAGTCAAGTGTATTTTCTATGCTGTCATTTTGGCTTGGAAAATTACTCTGGTAACTTTTCCTGTTAGTTCTAGTGATATAGCTAAAAAGCCATTGTGCGAGTCAAGTCCAGCCCTAGGAGTAAGTATCTGAACACCTTGCAATGTAACAAACTCTACTACTTTATACATATGTTCTCTGGAATGGAATTCAAATCTCTGAATCTTCCTTATCCAGCTGATCTCATTTCAAGTAGCTGAAAGTTTTGTACTGCTACATTTTCTAGCCATAAAGTTTATCTTACCTTTTAATAATTTGAGATATTTCATTTTCAGTGGCTATAATTCTATAAGCTACCTTCATATTGTGTAAAATGTACCCACAGTTTGTGATGTTTGGCCTGTGATATAGGGTCTTCTGCCAGCAAATATTTCATCCAAGCAGGAAAACATTTTTTTAAAGAAACAGAAACAACAGATTTCTTTACTGCTTTTTGTCACAGAAAATCAGACTCTCCTACGTAGTTGTAAGATAAGGTCCACAAATGAATAACTCCATTCAAAGGAAACCTGTGTTAATAAAATTTGGCACATCTGTCTCTACATTCAGCAATCAGGACTGTCACTTTTTGAGATGCATCCTATTTTTTCTGGTAGTGGGACACTGAGGTTTTTCTCATCTCTACTGATGTAGTGATTTTCTTTGTTGCCCTGCTTGGGACTGTCAGGGCACATCAGATTCACTGCTGTCTGACGTAAGGCTTGTTTTATGCATCTGACAAAAATGTTGAAGTGTCTGAGGTACTTCAGGTAATTCATCTGAGAAAGAGAGGGAGTTTCCTGCATGGGAAACATGTTAACCTGCCTGAAAGAATGACAAAGAAGCAAATGAAAAGAGTGCATGTGAGTAGAGAAATTCCAGTGCCATCCATTCAAGCAACAAGAGAAGCATTTCAGTTGTTCCAGCCTGATCTTGTTCAGGTCTCAATACACCAAAATGCCTCCCAACATTCTTAAATAGCTTGAGCATGATTTTCATTTTCTCACGTTGAAGCATTTTTGTCCCTGTTTCAATCTTGAAAGCAATCAGTCTGTTAGAGAGGACGAAGCAGTTAAAGTAGCATCCCTATTGAAAACACTTGGCAGCAAAGATAGAAGCCCATTTAAATGCCTTTCTATTTGTCTATGTCTAATGTCATAGGCTTTAACTTAGCAGTTATTTGGTTTACTCTACTCCTGACTTTCACCCAAAGTTGCTTTAGTAGCACGAAGTGGTGCAAGGAAAAGCCAAAGCCTTTTCAGAAGGAAAGGTTTTCTAAAATGATGAAACATGGAGATAAGCTATGGTTAAATCTAAGCAGTATGCCAATTATTGCTGTCTTAAAGAAAATGAGGGGAGATATGATCTGCTTGGTTTGAGTGGTACATAGATCTGAACTGGGCTGAGTTCCTGATTGAGATTTGGGTAAAAGGCCTGGAGCTAGTGCCTTGAGCAAGCAATAATGGTAACAATCTCAGAGAATTAGCACTGGAGGTACATGGTTAGGTTTCTGTGCAGCGTACAAAATACGAGGCTGAAAAGCTTTGAGTATGGGTGAAATAACATGACTGTCTCAAAAAGCACTGCAGATCTGGTCAATGGATATCAAAGGTCTGACTGACAGATCGTGATCCATTTCCCTTCAGTGGCAGGAAGGAGGATGGGATGTAGGTGCAATATTCTAAGAGAATGGATAATGCTGGGATGTCCATTGTTTCTATTATCTACTTAGCACCGCTGTTGCTTCCAGAAATCTGTGGGATACTGCCTATTTTCATGCAGCTATGGTTAAAAGATCTGAATGTATTTTTTTAATCCCACTGTTTTTGGACTTTGCATTGCTATTAGGCTGGCACAGACCAGCTTGCCTACAACAGTCTTTTGTGGCCTTCGTCTTCCTGTGATGGTTTAAACTGGAAATTTGGGCACCTATCTTATCTTGCATGAATCTGTAATAGCATATATTTTTTTTTCCTTGAAATTGTTCTTACTTGCTGTTAAATTGAATATCTAGTCTGTTTCTGGTTACAGCTCTGAGCTTTCTCCTAGATTTCTCTCTCAGCTCCATCCTAGGTTCTTAGTTTTCTGTGCCTCAGTTCACCACTTGAGAAACTGACTCAGTTCTTTGCTCTCCCACCTTTCTGATTGATGTGCTTTTAATACATGTGATTATGGCCCTCTGTCTTTCTTCCAGGGACAAGAGTGGCCTCCTATGCTCTCTTTTCTGTTGAATACTTTGATTTACACATTTATTTCTACATATTGCATCATGGAAAAACTGGTGCTTGGTAACGCAAATGATTGCAACACATCACCTGCCCTTAATAAACTTGACATCTCCAGGTAAGGGGTGCAAGTGGCAAACTGACGTATTCTTCAGGAAATGTTCTGTTCCTTCTCTGATTACTCCCTCCCCTTCATTTGGAAGATCTGTGATAATTAAATCACTCCAAAGGAAAATGATCTGCTGCTATAATTCATTTGATAGTTCAGTGTATGCCCCAGGTTGCTTTTTTTTTATGCACAGATGAAATCTGCACTGCTCACAAAAGATCAGCTCCCAGGCTATCTGCTTACTCCCACAACCCTTTCTTAATTAGATGGCAGAAACTGTCAAAGCATGGTCCTCTTTGCACCACAGATGACCTTAGGAAAACAAAAAGGCTTTTCATTGAAGAAGTCCTGGTGACTCTGCCATGAAGAAGAGGCAAAGATTCATTTCTAGAAGAAGATACAGATGTATAATTGCTGTTTTTGGTCACTAACTACAGGCAGCATTTCCTGTTCTCAGGGAGCAGGGAGAGAAGATGGACTCAGCTGTTACACTGAGGGACCCCTTAACCTGACTTCTTACTTTTTTCCCATCACACAGCTATGCTTCTCTTTGCTTTAGTAGGCTTTTAAGTAACTGGATGAAGCTTGAATTAATGTCATCTTGGACATGAAGAGCAGTGAAGCTTGGTTTGCAAAGCTTAACATTTTCCCTTGTAGCTTGAAGAGTTCCTTTGTAAGTGCAAGCAGATGTTTTTTTCCATTGCGTAGTCCAGCTACTCCAGAGGGATTTAGCATATGTAGGTAGGG
Organism: Aquila spilogaster; assembly: GCA_024606505.1. NCBI lineage: Eukaryota > Metazoa > Chordata > Aves > Accipitriformes > Accipitridae > Aquila > Aquila spilogaster. The sequence goes on along the minus strand of JANHGO010000044.1, from coordinate 25,637,255 downwards.
TGCCACTTGAAAAGTGAGTCACAGACATGATGATTTCTACTGTTTATGTCTTTAAATTAACCTTGGAAATTTCTGTATTAGAAATCATAGTGGTGTAATGGCTATTAGCTCCAAATCCCCACTGAAATGTTATAAAAGGATCCAACTAGGGTCTTGAGGATCTAATCATTCCTTTTGTCTTTCATAAACTATTAATCTAATGAACAGAAATTCTATATAGCCAGGATATCAGGTCTATGTTAACCAGGGAACCTTGTGTCATCTTTTGTACCTGTATAGGGGGCAGGCTTTATGTTACCTGTTAGGGAGCCAGTGCAACTCCAAACCATCTCTAGCCACTGCAACAGCACCTGGAGCTCATCAGTGCTATGAAAGCTATGCCAGCTGGTGGGCTGAAAGCAGGAGTGGTCAAGGAATATTGTATACAAAAAGCTCAAAGAGGAAAAACTGCTACATCCTTTGGTTTATGGCAATGGACATTTCTTTGTCAACTCATCCTTCTTCCCCCTCTGGATAACTTGAGAAATCTCTGCTAAGTTGCCTCTATGACCTGTACAATGAACTATAAGAACTCTCTAGAGATTTCTCTCCCTCATCTTGTAAGGGCTGGACGTAGTACTGCTTCCCTTTAGTTAACATTCCCTCCAAAATGGCTTGCTTCCAGCCACCCATTGCCTCTGAATTCTAAGTATGTTTGGATTCACAATAGAAACACCTATGAGTTTTTATTGAAGGTTTCCTTTTGCTGTATCCAGAAGATTCCGTGATTCCTCAACGACACAAGGAGATTCCATTTGAATAATGGGCCTCCTTATTCCTTGCTCATCTCTGTGTTCAGGAGTTTCTGAAGTGCAGGAGGTAGAATCATGTTTCTATTTTTATTTACATGTGCAAAATCCCTGCAGTGATAAAGGGTTGGCTGAGTTCTCATCAAGTACAGGATCTAGCCGATATTTAAACTCACAGCAATAACAATTTCATTAACTTTGGAATTTCTGTCACTGAAAAAGAATGTATTGACATGCTAGAAGCCAAAAATATCAACCACATCTTCATTGCATGTCCCATTATGTTGTTTTATTTTGTGTCGATACTCTATTGTAAATAGCGATACGCATCAATAGGCAGTAATAAACAGGAGTATACAGTGGCAACAACTTTATGTAGTGGATGCCACTGGAAGTTTCTGAATAACCTGTGAAATTCATTGTTTATGGATACTGCCAAGGTTCTGAAGGCTCCAAAACATTTTGGAAGTTACTTCACAGTAAATATTATACAAGAAGTATTTATAAATTTATAATAGAGTAGGAAGATGACCCAAACTTCACAGCAGAAGGCAAACACTAACTATCAGGGGTTGGCAAACAACTCAGGAGTACGTTTGTGTCCAGACATTACTTCTCATATTTTACAGTGGCTTCAGAACTATCTGTTTTGTGTATGGAACTAAGAACCAGAGGAACTCTGACCTGACGTACATTTCTAGCTTATAGCTAACTAATTTAGTGTTATCTGTTGGTCTCCTGATTGTCTGGTGGTAAAACATTTCCTCCTTAAAATCAGCCCAAACTAGCACATTTTAATTTTGTGGAAAAGGACAAACATCTTTGTCATGTTTCTGCCAAAAGACAGCTCGCCTATCCCTTACAAAGAAAGATTTGTTCTCCTATTTCCACAGAAAACGGTCACAGGCCTATGGCACAGCAATATCGAATTAGCCCTCTGCAGGCATGACTCTCACATGTAGTTTTCTAAACAGTAATTTTCTTCATGGAGCCTGAGGGGAAAAAAGAGGGAAAAATAGGAGAGATACTAAAGGCCTTAACTTTCCAGGAAGATAGAGCCACAAGTTGATTTATGTTCTTATACCAACAGGAAACAAACACAGCTATCTTGACTCTTATATTTACTAGACATTGACTACCATTCCTTACAGACCAAAGAGCTCAGATCTTAAGAACCCACAATGATAGGAAAGAAAAACAGCGTTCCTATATGGCAGAATGCTGTAACACTTAGTGTTCAAGTGTTCCAGTTTTTCTACCATAACTTGATACTGGTGAATATAAGGGAAAAAACCAGAAATTATTCCACCCAATTCCCTTTAGGTACTGTGAGCAGCCCCACCTGGCTTCTGCTTTTAACCAGTTTTTGCCAGCAAGTCTCTGTTGAAATGGTATGTAAGCACTTACTGGGGATGTATTGCTTGGTATATTCTGGAGATTAATTTCTGTTCTATTTAGTCATCGAGAACTGGGAATTTGTATCATATTTTTGTATGTGGTAAATTGGTACATCTCTTTGTGCAAAAGGTCTAGTTTCTCATGACTGCTTTTCGTATTACAGCATCAGAATAAGGTAACAAAATGATAAAGTGCAATGGCTTGAGCTATTTGAGCTAAACGTGTCAAGCAGAGTCTAAATGAGGTCTGTATAAGTATTACAGAGCTTATACTCTTTTTAGTGAGAAAGATAAGCTCTGTCTGTTAGTAAACCATGTTGTGATGTTTCTTCTGTGTCTCTGGTGTTCATGTCAGGGAACTTACATTTCCCAACTTAGCGTAGTGGGTTGGCTCTTCACTGTTTTATTTTTATTTCATTTTATTTCTAATAATTCTTTACTCTAGGTCATCTCTTTCCCTATCCTTATGCTAGCAAATAGCCTGGAAAACAGCTTGTTTCCAACACCTGTTTGATCTCAAGCATCAATTACAAGTTTAAGAGCAGTTTTTTTTTTCTTGTGTGTATGTCCCTCCCCTTGCTTTAGCCTTCTGCCTATGCTATACTTGTGCTCATTGCTCTAACTCACCCCTTCTTTCCACCTCTTCCACAGCATCACAGATACGTTGGCAGTGGGCCATCTAGCACTCCAGATGGCTGGCACTTGCTGCTTCTGCCGCAGGCTGAGGTAATGAGCTAGTTATTTCAGAAACAAATCCAATGCTATTTACTTCAGGGAATGGTGACACCAGAATAAGTTATTACATGCCTCATTTTGGAAGGATGTGTTCCCTGCTAGTAAAGATCTCTTTCAGTAAGGTTCCTCTGAATCTGCTCCATTACTCCCTAACTGAGGTATGTAACAGGCTGTTTTTTAATGAGGGTATAGTAGCACCTCTCCCCCACTTAAGGACTCCTTATCCTTAGTGTTATCCACATCATAGGTGTTTTTTCCAGCTAGTGTGAAGAACATAAGGGAACAAAAGCTCTCTTGGTAGACTGTGTGATACAGCCTCTCTCAATGCGTGAGTAACTTAATGGTACTTGCTTAGGATGGTGTTACTTTTACTCATATTGTACACTATGTTTCAGTACTCTAAAAATCCTGTTTCCTTGGATTCAAGGCATTAGGCCTTGTATATTGCAGACTTTCCTCATGGATCCTACTGTGCAATCTCTGGATGCTTTATAACCAGCAGAGACTTTACGATAATTGATTGAAACCAATGAATATTTTGCTTCTGCTGTGGGTGAAACTGGTTTAGGCCAATTTTGTTTTGTTTTAATCTGGAAGCTAGTTGTGATCCATGGGAAAGTGAGTAACAGCATGTAGTGTAGTCACTGCATTGTAGAAGCTGTGTGTGTGGTGGGGGCAGCAATAATCAAAATTGTGCCTCTTCTGGAATGTTGATGCTCTGCTGGATTGTGGCTAAACTGGAGAGGTTTGGTAGAGAGTAGTGAAGTTGAAATTGATGGGCATTTTGGTTCCTGTTAACAAATACTGTCTGTCCTGGGGTTTGTTGAGTTCCTATCCCTACAGCATGAACACAACTAGTAAATTATCATCCATCCCTGTCACAGCACGAGCTCACCCTGGTGACCTAATGCAACCCACCGCTCTGTACCAAACTCACTGCACACAGTGACACCTCTGACATCCACAGACTGCTTAATCCTGCAGTGGATTGAAAATGTAGTTATAGCAGCTGATATGAATATTAAAAAGCTGTCTTCTGAAATCTAATTGCGTCTCCTTGAATTGCTAGCTATTTGGCCAGTGTAAATTAAATAATTTACTGTTAAACTCTATTCTGGAAGAGAAGATGGAAAGCAGCCCTCCAATGAAATAACTCTATATCCTAATTAAAAACAGTAGTTCAGTGAATGGGACCTCCTGTCTCCTCCCCTGCTAATTAGCAGGATATTGCTGTAATCTCTTCCCTCACTATAACTCATGCTCCCCTTAATGACTCCAAAATGATCACTTTTTCAGGAGCCTTTCCCTGCTGTGTTCTGCTTGGTACTGATCACTCTGTATGTGAGAAAACTAATGTTTCTCAGTTCCTCAGCTATTCTCAAGAAAACTCAAATTCCTGAAGCACGTGCCCTGGGCTTAGGGTTTGTTGAAGAGCTGAGAAGACTGAGCAGTTTTCAGCTTCAGATCTAAGCTCTCCCTTTGTAGATGTAGAGACACAGGCGCTAGGAAAGATTAGGCTCCTCTTTGAAGAGAACAGATACTCTGCATGCGTTCAGTTCGTGTAGGTCAGGCTGGCAAGGTCTGGTCAGCAAGTAGCATCCTTCTCATGGCTCTTAGTACAGAGCTCAGCTGAGAATGAAAAGTGTGCATATTGTGGGTTGTGGCTTGTCTGAATTTGTGTTCTGGCTCTAGTCCTCTAGGTTTTGTTGTATACCTGGAAACCCTCATTCTGTATCTTTGGTCTGAAATAAAGCATTGCTCCTGCTAAGGAACTCTTACTTGAACTCTGCAAGGACTGCCCAACCTGCTACTCTCTAGCTTTCAAAAAGTCTAGGGAGACTCCAAATGCTTAAAGCATTTCAAATGTTATCTGCACATAAACCTTAAACCCTCCCATTCCATGAATTGTTGGTTGGAGAGAAATGTCTGAACAGTAATTTACAGCACAAATTATGAGTTATCCTGGAGCTGGACAGAAAGAAATATCAAGCATGGGGACATATAGAAAATATGCTTTGGGCATGAGACTTCATATTCTGCCTGAACTGGCAGTGTATAATTTAAACCTGTACTTCAGACAGCACTGCTTAAAGGAAGCTGGTCTTCTGCAGGGGTTTTGGAAGTATAAAGGAAAACTGAGACTGTTAAATCACAGCAATCTATGACCATGTGCATGTTGTGTGAGCTTCCCATGCTTTAGCATTGAGAAGCCAGTAAGAATTTTAAGGAATGAGTGAAGTTTTCAAAATGGATTAAGTAATACCACAGGGATGTTACTAATACAGTGTGTATTAGTAGAAAATAGTAGAAAGTAGTTTCTCTCCTTCAAAGATTTAATTACAAGGGCAAAGCTTCCCTGACCCTCTTGCCACTACCTATGCTGCTGGTCTGCACGGCTCAACAGCTGCTACAGACTCCTTAGCGGGTTGCCATCTGCTGGCACTGCCTTTAACTGCTTCCTTCTCGGGCAGCAAAGGGAATGGCATCTACAAAATGAGGGGAAGCGAGTCTGATGCGTAAATACCTGATAACTTGTTTTCTTTAAGTCTTTTCTAAATCCTTTAACCAATTGTCTGTGTTGGTTTAGCAGGCCTTGCATTAAGGGAAAGAAAGCTGTGTTGTTGTGTGGGGAGCCTGCTCCTGGTGTCTGTTGTAATTTGAAATGATTTCTTATCACCCAGTGGGCTACATGAAACAAAACAGTAATTAGCTTCTGCAAAGCCTTCCTTTGGTCTGATGTGAATCAAACAAGTCACATCACAGATTGTTTCAGTGCAATGCTGAGCTGTAACTCTATCTCTGGGATTTGTTTCCCCCCAGATACAGCTAAAATCCCAAGTTTGAGCAAGGGTCATTCTGCTTTTGAAGATCCTGTAATGTGCAAAATCAAACAAACAAAAACAAGAACTAATCTTTTCCTTTTGCATTTTAGGGATGCTAAATCACTTAATCCTAATATGCAAATGCAGAAAGATTTGTGTAAATCTGGCTGCATCATCATCAAGAAGCAGCAGTCCAGCCCTGACTATAACCATTCAAGATGTTTGGTGTTAGGTTCTTGCAAGTGTATGCTTAGTGTGTGCCGAAACTTGTAGGAAGAACAACCAGGTTATAGGAGTTGATTTGCTAAGAGGAAGTTAAAACAAATCTATCATCTATCAGTTTCTTTGAATTAAATCACTATAATTAAATACTAACCATATTGTTCAGCTTTACCTGAATTTCTGATTGTATGTGACCCCTTCTAGTAGGAAGTAACGTGATGCAGTACAGACACTGTCTGTTACGATGATGAATAATCTGGCTGTTGGTGGCTGGGTAAGAATCAGACCTATGCTACTGCCCACCAAGTTGCAGGGGAAGTGAGCATGTTTCAGAGCTGGCAGTGTCCTTGCAAGTCATCAAGGCAAAAAGCCTGACTTGTCACTCCTTTCCACAAAGCAGGAAGGAGGGTGGGAAGTGCCAAGTGTAGGAGAGATCATTCATTTCTTTTGCCATAGCAATTCATCCAAAAAAATGGACTAACTGTTGTGCCTACAAATCCTTCTTGGCGTTTCACGGCACAAATTACAGCACTGCAAGCGGAGCATGGCGGCTGTTTATCAGTGCCTTATGTCCTTCCTTTCTAGGGAGCAAATAATAGGCTTGAGAACTGCACTCACTCCAAATTGATGAGCCCTTGAACGGGGATTACTTTGCACTCCTGATGCTCAATTTTACCACAGGGTGGCATCGTTGCTGTCTTGCAGATACCTACGGCCTGAGGAGGAGGCCCAAAAGCATGAATGAGGTTTGCACGGAGATCAAGACAGTGACTGCTGCGAGTGCTTGAGCTTTCATAGGTGCTATGCAGGTCCCTGCTGCTTTGTGAGGCACGGTGGAGGTACCCTTTGTGCACTGAACTTATACATTCAGTTTCATCTGTGACTTACTGTTTCCTGTCAAATCTGCCAACCTTACAGGGAGCCAATCTGCGCTGGTGTTACTCTCTCTGTGAGTGGCCTGGGTGTGATGTGGACATTCCACTCTTTTGTGATTAGCACTGCAAAAAGTAAAACTAGATCTCTCTTCAGGTTCCCCTTTCACACCTCTATGGAAAAGGTAAGGAAGGAGGCTTAAAATGGATATCCCAAAGAGGTGTATAGGAAAGGTATCTTAAAGTAAAGAATAAGAGACGATCTTTAGCATGGCCAACTCAAAAGTGAGTGGGATTATAGGGTCTCAAAGCAAGGCAAGCACTGCTTTTAAATACTGGCTCTCAGAATTAGACCACAAACTGGAGAATCAGTCTGATCAGCAGTGCTTGTGTCTGGATCGTCACAGGGTAACCACAATGAAACAAGCCACGACTGTGCCCAGGGGACATGCAAAAACTATTCACATTATACTCTGAGCCTTGGATGGATCAGTCTCAAATAAAGGATACTTGAGAAGTACTCCATCTGCTTTCAGGGTTACTAACTGTGAGGATCAAGCTGAAAATGTTGAATTGTTTGAACATCTCACCTAAGCAGTTTAGTTTTCAAAATGGAAACAGAATGAAACATCAACTCAGAGCAGCAAAGTACTTAATGGGTGCAAAGAACAAAACAATTGCCTGTTAGTATTTATAGCTGGCTTGTTTCTGAAGAATGCCTGCAATCAGCTGATCTGTCTTTCTCCAGTGGCTGTAACAAAGCAGGAGGTGAACAAAAGTAGTGTCTGTGATGTGTGTGGGTAAACCTGTCTGTCCATTAGCCCATGATATAAAGGTGCCATGGTAACAATCTGCTGGGACTTGATGTGTGCTCAGCACTGGGAGCTGAAACCTGTTGTTGCAGTAGTACCTTCACCTTTGCAGTTCAGCTGATGCTAACAGAGGAGAGAACAGTGGTTATGGCCCACTGGACCCTTGGTAAATCCAGTCTGATACTGATATGTTTTTGTTACAGCTAGCGAGGATTGAACCTGATCTTTTGCACTATTACAGCATTTCATCAGTTGATTTTTCTGACTTGAGCCACTTGCCTTTAGACATCCCATGTAAAGACCACTCTCAGGTTCACAGTGAGTGGAGAGCAGGTCCCATTTGGACACACTAGGGCTTGTTTTTCTGGAGTTTGAGGACACAGGAAACATCTGCATTTCTTTATGCCTTCTGAGTAGACTCTTGGCTCTAGCTCTAGTGATCAATAAGCACTTACAAGTGTGGAAACCTTTTCTATCTGGTGCCTGAAATCTATAATCTTTACTTGTTTTGAGTGTTCACATAGTTGGTTCTGGATAACCTTTATGAGAGCTTGTTAAATTGAATGTACGGGTAACTATACCTTCAGGTGAGAGATCACAGCTGTCTTCTAATCTGGTTCTTGATCCAAAACTTGGCTATGAGTCCTGGTGTTCTGGTACAGTTCTGTTCAATTAAATGGTGGTTCACAAACTTCTCCAGGCTAGGGATTTCTTATAATGGGGAATAAATAATCCAGGAGTAGCATGTAGTAATTTTTTATCTTACACTGGGGGGAAGGTTCATAATAAACAGAATGTGTATAATGTGGAAATAGTATCAGAATCAACATTGGAGTTTCTGGTGTCAGCTTCTTGCTCAGTAAAATTACCGTCATTGAATCACAGAATGGCTTGGGTTGGAAGGGAACTTAAAGCCCATCTAGTTCCAACCCTGGCTATAGGCTGATTTGTCACCCACCAAATCAGGCTGCCCAGGGCCCATCCAGCCTAGCCTTGAGCACTTCCAGGGATGGGGCACCCACAGCTCTCTGGGCAGCAGTACCAGGGCCTCACCAACCCTCTGTGTAAATAATTTCTTCCTAATATCTAATCTTATCATCTAGTATTCCTGAGATGTTAAACAATTATCTGGTTTTCAGCGACTCTATGTTCCTAAAACAAAAAACAAAACCAAATGCCTAGACCAGCCAAAGAAAACAGAATCACAGAATGACAGAATTGTAGAGGCTGGAAGGAACCTCTAGAGGTCATCTAGTCCAATCACCCTGCAAAGCAGGCTCCCTAGACCAGGTTTCACAGATAGGCATCCAGGTGGGTCTTGAATGTCTCCAGAAAAGGAGATTCCACAACCTCTCTGGACAGCCTGTTCCAATGCTCTGTCACCCTTACTGTGAAGTTCTTATGCACGTTTGTGCAGAACTTCCTGTACTTCAGTTTGAGGCCGTTTCCCCTTCTCTTATCACCATGCACCTCTGAAAAAGAGTCTGGCCTTGTCCCTTTGCCTCCCACACCTTACATAAAACCTCCAAATCAAAAACCCTGCTACTGTATTCTAAAATGCTCAGCATCAAAGCACTGACGGTCATTGCCTCCCAGCGGGATGGGATACCTATTTCCAGTGAGTCGGTACAGAGGTATGAATGGATTAGGGGGCTGTCCTATGCTTCTCTTGATGGTCATGCTATAGACAAGGAAATGTCTACCCCAAGGAGCAGATAAACTGCAGAAGTTCAGATCATAATTTCAGTGCTTTAAGTAGAGTTATTTGGAAGGCAATGTCTTAGTGTTTCCACACCTTAACTTTTGTTTTGAAGATGAAACATACATGTAGCTCTTTGTAAGTTCTCAGAAGGTATCTAAAATCCCTGGATGTATTGATAGATGCTAGGGACAAGACTTTGCATTGCCACCAGAAACAAATGGTATCACTGGCTCCCGCATGCAAGACCCAGCTTTTCAAAGCCTGGTAGTAATCTGGGAAAATAATAAATTTGGTTTTGTTCAATGTAGTGTTCAGTGTAGTGTTTGTAGATTTGGCTCTCCCAGCTGGAGGAAGGTGACTGAAGATGCTAGTGATGACCTTGCGTGCTGTAGTATATTTTATTGTTCTTTCCATTCTGACTGACTGTATTAAGTCTGTCCTAGAATGAGACTGCATCAATGCAAATAAAGAATCTCTATTTACTTTTGTTTAAACAAATATCATTTAGTGAGCTTGTGTATTCTGATTTGTAAGGGATTTTGAGCAGTTAAATTTTCATTTCAAAGCAATGATTATCAATAATTTCTTAAAGATAAATGTGCCTGAAAAACAATAGCAAAATTAGCTAAGCAGTATTTGCAGCAATGAAAAAATCATCATTTACTACTGTTCTCTGTGAAATTTTAGGATAAAACAGACTGCCTTATTGCATTCATAGGATGGTTCAAATAGCACAAAAGAAGTGTTTCCCCACTCTGCTCTCTTTTTTTTCTTAGAGAATATAAAAACATTAGAGCTGCTTCTCTCAGCTCTGGTTGCTGTGAGGTGAGAAAGCTGAATGACAATTGTTTCTACTATGTAGCTGACAGTTCAGCACTACTGCACAACAGCTGAGCTCAACCAGAATCTAGGCTTTAAATGCCTATTTTCTGCCAGTGGATGGGTTTCCTCAGAGCCTTGTGGCTTCCCTGGGACCTTCCCTGGGAACCACTTGCGCTCTGCCAGATGTGTTGCCACAAACATGATCTGGGTCTGAAGGTGAGCCCTCTACTAGTAATGGGTGCGTGTCCAAAGACAATGTGAGCCTCAGTCAAGGATACCTATGGGCAGTGTGTTGTGGTATATGGACATGAGAAATGCTTGGGACTATGGAAAAGGAGGATCTGTATAGGAAGGGAACTTCTGTAGGCATTAGAATGAGTTGACTCAAAACTGAACTCACCTTTCTTCCTTGTTTACGATTCTTTCTTTGTCTCCTCTTAAAGTTCTGAAACCTTTGTAGACCTGTAGTCCCTGCCCATCACCCAGTACAGTCATGATTTCTTTCAACTTTGAAGTCCAAAATGAGCCTCAGAAGTTGAGAACTCCAGGTTGGTGTAATTTGCCCTTTTTTATTACCTCTAGTCTTTGTCCAGTGCTGTGCTGAACATCTTGTCAGAGTTTAAAGAAAACCTCATAATGTCTCCTAAAGTCACTGAAGGTGTTTTTCATCTTCTATTTAAAACTTTAGTCTTGTAGGTCAATTATCAAGAAATTATTAGTCTTGATCATGAGTCTCCTATGTGCCATAATGCAGCCCATGGACAACCACCTGAGAAAGGAGACATCTAGATTTCTTGTGGTTTTGTTTGTCGTGACCTTGGCTGGGACTTGCAGACCATACATGATGCTTAATTTGGTCAGCAAAAACATACTGACATCCTCTGTGAGGTTCTGCATGTCCCTCAGCGTAGAGGCAATGCATGTGGCAGACGTTTCCATGGCTTTCTGCAAACTTTGCAAATTGCTGTTAAGGGAAAACTGTGTCACTGAACTGCTGTCAAAATTTGCGTTGTGGAACCCACTGGATATGGCAGGATTTATAAAGGATACCTTGGATGTGGGTGTTTCGTTTTCTGTATCAGGGAATTTGTTTTCAGCCATGGAAAATTTGATTTGCATGATTTGTTGCTTGTAGAATGGAGGGAATAAGCCAGATGAAATCTAATGTAAAAGGTATTATTTTTTGGATGAGTGCTGCGCTTTTTTAGTGCTTTCTCATATCTGGATGTGTTGGGAATGTCTTCAGTGAGTCATTGAATTAATTCTTTGAGCTACATTGTTTCCAGATACTTAAAAAGGGTTAATTAGCACAGGGAATGTCCTTTTCACTTGTAGCATGCTTTCTGTTGATCCCTCAGAGGATGGAGTAGCCCCTTTCTCCTATATTTCAGCAGAAGTCTATCTGAAGCCAAAGTAATCTTCTGAAGTTGAGGGGGATCTGCCAAGGGTGTGGGGCTGCAGCAGCACAGAAGCATTGACTAAGCACAGCTGGAGGCTGTCTCCAGAGGATTGACAGGTCCCACCCAAGGGGTGGTGTTGCTGTGGGGTGCAGGTGAGAACCTCACATTCTCTGGCTGCTGCAGGTGGCCTTGGAGCCCAGCCAAACCTGTTGGAATCTACAGCTTCCAACCTTTCCTCCTTCCACAGTCAGAAAACTCTGTCCCTTCCGCTCCCTGGGGCTTTCAGTGATTCAGGCTACAGAAGGGCCTACACGGCCTCTGCAGATGGCTACAAGGCAAGGAGTGGGGCAGCTGTGCTGTGGAGGTACACCTCCTACTCTCCCAGCAGTAAGCTGACTTTGGCTCACAAGCATTGGTATTTAAAAGACTTTCAGATGTGTGTGGTCCTTACAAAAATAAATCTCCAAAGGAAACTGATGTTACATGGTGAAAGTCTGTAAAGTGCCCATTGCTTATAGTACTTTGTAGGAGAGACTTAACTCTATGGGCCAGTATAGGGTAGTTCTTGAATGAACAGTCAGCTCCTCGGGTTTAAAGGCTGTTGCTCTATAGGGCCAATAAGTCACTTCTGACTTTATGGGTCTTAGGTTTTGGCTGCCTCAACACATTTGGCAGAGCCCTTAAATAGTCATTTGTGATTTCAGAGTGTTTTGGCATAAAGATCTCATCCAACAAAGCTTTGAAAGGAGTATCAGATATGACATTTTCAAAGCAGTCCAGAAGCATGGAGGTGAAAATAAGAAAATTAATTAAACATGCGTCTACTTGGACTGACTTGACAATGATGATCCAAGGCTTCCAACAAGAGCAGTGATCACTTGATTTAATTTGTTCCAGAACTTTTATCTGTGGTGCAGCCAGACTTCAGCTGATTAGCACCCTAACATACACTGTGATGTACTATGAATAAACAAAATTTTTGTAGAGTTCAGGACAGTATTATTAGCAAGTCAATGGAAGGCTGACATAGAAAGTATTTAAGACTGACTCCTGATAATAGAAACTAGATTTTCTATATGTATGTGGGGAAATTAGCACAGAAGCAGTCACAAAATCTCTTTTATCTGCACTCTGCTCTTCTCTGAAGTATCACAGTTGCCCAGCAATGCCAACAAACATGTCTTTTTCCAGATTTAGTTATATAGACAGAAGTGTAAATGTTAGCTTCCTGGAGGAAAGATGATTCACCTGATTTAAAGCAGATATTTTAATTTGAAAAGCTATATTTATCTTTCCTTTTTAACAAGATGAGGCTATTGATGGGAAGAAGAATTTTTCCGATTCTCAGTATCTCGCACTGCCTAAAATGGTTTAGATTTGTCTCAGGGAATGATTCTCTTCTGGAGTAAATAGGTTTTGACCAACATTAATTCCTTGGGGCCAGTGAAGAAGTATTCATCAAGGAAGGGTTATTTCTGTGCCATATTGTGTAGCCCAGCCAGTGTCTGTAGAATGAGATGATTCTGCTTTCATTTGCAGAGAGGTAAATGTGGTGTGATTCCACTGGGAATGTCACGTCAATCTGGCTTCAGGGCTCTTCATCTCCAATGATGCTCTGGCTGCTGAGATTCTTCTTGCCTGTGGCAGGATTAAAGGGGGACAACTGTACTTACCATGATTGGTCACCTTATACAAATAACTTGGTTACACCAAAGATGAACATTGTTATCACTGACTGTAGAAACCTTACCCTTCTGTCCAGATCAAATACCAGGCTTCTTGCCAGAGAAAATGTGCTTAACTCTGAATGCTTTTAAAAGCAAGTGTCCTTGCTCAAAAGCTTCTGGTAGTGTCCTGAGCAAGCATGTCCATATACACACGCTTCATTTTCTCACTGGTGGACGAGGTTTCAGAGGTAAAAAGAAGAGCTATCTTTTAATACTTTTTGAGACTATTTGCTGTCCTCAGTACACTCCATAGAAGTCAAACTTGGGAGATAAGCTGTGCAGTTCCACTGACTGCATGAATTTACATCACCCTTCCACCTTGTCACTAACTAGTATCCAAATACCTTCACTGAAGACTAAATTTTATTTCCTTTCCTCTACTTTTGCTGTTACTGTGCTGAGCACATGTATAATAATTTATATCTTTACCTTTTAAAAATATGAAAACTTAGGACACTGTCTTGTATAGCATAGGGAAGAACTGTTTTTCTTGGATAGATTAAGCGCATGGTGGTAGATGTCCATATATCTAATTTGGGAATGGGAAGGAGAATCCTTGAAGTCCCTCCTGCTTCCTGCATCTACATGCAGAGACTGAAACATGCCCAGAGGAGCGCACATCTTGCTCTTTGCTGTGGTCCCCTCAAGTACTAATCCTTGAGGAAGGAGAGGAGATCTGTGGTTTCCTCTGATGTGATTCTGTGAAGAATAAAGGGAGCAGATGACAGCTTTTGCAGAGGATGCAAGGGAACCTTATGTGAATGAAAAGATGGTTTCAGGGAATAAGAAAACTTTTCACAAACGTCATGTGTGAAAATTGCTGCTCTCTCCAGCAATACATAAAACTGCCTGGACACTGATCTATAGGGCAGACAAAGCTGGAATAAATACTATTTTTTTTCTATTTAAATACATAATGTGCCAGAATGAAGAAAATCTGATGTTTTCATTCAAAACAGAGCATTGTTAGGAAAGATTTCCTTCTACAGATGGGAAGACCCTCCCATTTCCAAGCCTTATTGTTTAAAATAAAGATAAGACCAGCACCAGCAGGATTAGAAGTGGGGTTTGCAGTGCTGCTCTATTACCTGCAGAATGGAAATCTCTCTTATAAAGCAGGCGATTTTGTTGTCTCAGGGAAAGAGGCTAGTGCAATTTTGAAATAGCTGAATTCTTCTGCAGTTGAGTCCAAATTTTTTTGTTTGTTTGTTTGGGATATAAGCCAAATCAAATCTGTTGGGTTAGATTTGTGTTGATTGACTCCATCCTGAACCCCTTGGGTACTTGAATTCAGAGCTTTGGTTTTGATTTATGTCCAGTGTTAATGGAGAAAAATTATTCAAGGGCACTGCATATGTAACCACCAAGTCAATTGTCCCTTCCTGCTTGCCAGTGTAAACCATGAATGTTGTGTGAAACCAGTACAGCAGCTGGACTGGGCCCAGTACCACTGGTCAACTTTTTTCTTAAGTTGCTTTACTAACACACAAGAGCCTTGTGCCAGCATTGTGACACATAGTAAGCTGGTAGCCATGACCTCCCCATACTGTAATCCTATGAAATTGGTGCATCAGTCTAATTATGTTCTATTTTCAGTGGGGCCAGATACTTTCTTGGTAAAGTTAGAGCCAGGGAGAAATTTACTTCCTTCAGAACACAAGCCCCAAACTTGCCCCTTTAAACTTTTTGCTTAACCATCTATTAACATATCCAGAGCGGGAATGAACACACCCTTTTTTTCCCCCTCAGATACAGAGAAGACTACAATAAGATGAATGATGATTAGAGTAAAAACCATTGAGGCAAAGTTACCATGAAGGGATCGAACAAGGCACTAGGACCTAGGAGGCGTCTCATCCACCCTGGCAGGAATTTCTTGCTTGGAGCTCAGACAACAAAGGCAGAGCGAGCCTGGTTTTCTTTCTCTCAGCATCTCCACCCTGCGCGCTGAAAACCGGTGAGTAGAGCTCTTTCGAGTGACTTGCATGCAGAAAAGTAGCAGATGTCAGATGGAAGGAGGAATCTTTCTTTTAGTACCTTGCAGCATCTGCAGTTCATTTTTAAACAAAACCCTTGAATCCTCTGTTTCATTCCCGAAGTTGCTTGGATGTTTCATTGTTCAGTACATGTCACCCGACTGTATATAACCCAGCTAGTATTGTGGGGAAAGCATTTCTAACTTGGGGTTTCTCTGCAGATTGCCTGCATTGTCATCTGCTTTACCGCAGGCTGAGGACAAAGATTTTTCTCGTGCAGGTCACAGTGACATTGTAAAACACCGGGAAGCAGCGGTTCTGGCAAATGTGAGGGGTAGGGAGCAGATAGCAACAGCTTTTCCTAGATTTGTACCTGGCTGCCAAGTGTGGGATGTAAATCCCATTTCTGCCTCGTGTTAACATGCAAGCAGCATACGTGAGCTGCATGTTCCTAGTTGTATGGAGGGAATGAAAGAGCAGGAATGGGGGATTTCTCCTCCTTTTGTTTTGGGGTTTGGTGCAGGGGGAAGGTTGTTCTTAAGCACAAACTAAAGACCATGCGGAAATTCCTGATTCCTGTCTGTCAGCTCAAGTCTCTGCTTTTCTGAGCTCTTCCCTTGCGCTAGGAGCCCCCCTGTGCTCAGAACAATGAAAGGTGAGCTGGCAGGGGCGGTGTGTCCCTTGGGCAGGGGGCACTTCCAGCAATTAAATCGCTTAAGGCTTGGAGGGGGGGTTGGAGGAGTTGGAAATAGCTCCTTTATTTTCTCCTCCTCATTAAATGGGAGCAGAAATGCAATTCAGAGGAGACTCAGGCTGCTGAAAAGAGCTCATAGAAGCCTCGTTTCAATGACAGATTTTTCTTTCCAGTCATTTCTTCTTAGAGATGTAGGCTGGTCCTGGGAATTGATTGATGGGCTAGGAGGGGGCTGCGGATAGGGGGAAGGGTGGGATGGATCTCATTGTTAACCCTTATTGAACAGGCTGTCACAAAGAAACTGCTTAGTCCCCTGTGACCATTCTTTCATAAATGCCAGTTTATTCTAATGTTAAATATTCAGATGCTCTGATTCCTTCCATGATTCGACAGATTGAAGGGCTGACTCACTGGGATCTCCTTGTTTTCTGTTGCCAAAGGAAACCTCACAGGGCTCAGAGGTTTAATTCACTGCCAACTGGTGTTTGGATGAGTTTTTTGGGGCTGAGTTGCGACTCCCTTTGGCCCCAAGTCCCAGTTTACTACACTTTGAAAACTCCCAGGTGCAGGAGCAGTCTGCAGTCTAGTAATATGTTCCCTGCCCCCAGTAATTGGATTCCTTTCACAGTGAGGACCCCTCCTACCCTCAGTCCCCGGAATCGATACAAATCTGGGTCAGGGGAGGGGGTGCTTCCCAAATAAATCTGGTCTGCTCCAGATGCAGCTCTCACATTAGTGTCATTTTTCTTGTTGGACAGTGGCTCCATTTGGTTCTAACCTGTCCTCTTCATACTCTTTTTCTCCCCATCTTCCTGCTCAGCTTCAGATCTTTAGGGTTCACCAAACTATGGAACTTGATTTTGGACACTTTGACGAACGAGACAAGGCGTCCAGAAACATGCGAGGCTCACGTATGAATGGGTTGCCCAGCCCCACTCATAGTGCTCATTGTAGCTTCTACAGAACCAGGACCTTACAGGCACTGAGTAATGAGAAGAAAGCCAAGAAGGTGCGTTTCTATCGCAATGGGGACCGCTACTTCAAGGGAATTGTATATGCTGTGTCTTCCGACCGCTTCCGAAGTTTTGATGCTCTCCTGGCTGACCTGACCCGGTCCCTGTCTGATAACATCAATCTGCCTCAGGGAGTCCGTTACATTTACACCATTGATGGATCACGGAAGATTGGAAGCATGGATGAACTCGAGGAAGGTAATTGACATTGCTGGCTGGTGCAGTGAGGAGGTGGGGTGAGAAGGGGGCTGCACCACTTGGGTCTTAAGGTCACATTTTCTGTGGGTTGGGAATGCTTCTGCCCCTCTACACTGACCTTGCCCGATCCCCTGCACAGAGGTGCAGAGGAGTGTGGCAGTCCGCAGGATGCCTCTGGCATGCACACTCTAGTGCAGATGCGGAGCTGGAGGGGTGTGTCTTACCCTGGACTAGACATGGCCGTATCCATGGCTCAAGGGGCTGTCTGAGGGCATCCTTATGTCTTTCCAGACTGGGCTAGGGTCCCACTGAGGTTGGATGCCTATAAGCAGAAAGTGCTATGATTATGTGTGGTGGATTATGTGTGTATGTAACAGGGCTTCTGCATGATATATGATGGGGAGTAGGAGGGATTTATGCACAGTGTGTAAGGGTGTGCAGTGTAGGACTTTTGAATAATGTGTATGGGAGCATTGGCTAGGCTGTGCAGAGGATTTCAGAGTGTTGGGGTTCATGCAGTGTGTGTACAGTGGGTGTCTTTAAGGGGGTGTATTAGCAGTTCGGGCAGCATTTGAGGAGTGTGGAAGGGTGTGTCAGGAGCTCATGCATGGTGTTTGGGGGGTGGTTAATGAACAACGTGTGCATGGAAAGGGGTGCTGAGGGAGGTTGCACTTGGTGAAATTTGAGGTTTTATACATGGAGATGTGTGGAGGATGGTGTAAGAAGGGTTCCTAGTGGGGGTTTGTGCTTGGGGGAGTGTTGGAAGGGCTGTGCTCAGGGAGCACTGTAGAGGGATATTGGGCTTTGTGTGTAAGAGATGGTGCAGGAGGCTTTCGTCATAGTGGTGTGTAAGGAAGGAATGTTGGGGAGGTTCATGTGCTGTGTATGAGTAGGGTTTGTGTGGGGTACGTACAGGAGGTAGGTATAATGAAATGTCCAAATGGAGTGTGTGTGTGTAAAGGGAGTGTATTTGAGGAGTGTTTCTATAGAGACTGTATGTGGTGGAGGCTGATGTGGGCCAGGCTGCTGTGATAGGTTTGTGGGGAAGTGTGGGAAGGCATCTCATGCGTGGAAAAAAGGTCTGAGTGTGCAAGAGATGCTCAGTGCAGGTCTGAGTGTGTCTCTGTTTCTAGAGGGGCTGGCAGTGTGCCTGTTCCTTTGAGCATCACCTGGGCTGTGGGATGAAGAAGTTACCATGGAGCTCAGCCTCTGCAGTGGTGGGCTGCTGCTGTGGGTGCTGCCAAAAGGATGCCCAGGGCAAAAATCACAGCAAGGCCAGTTCTGCATCCTTGCCCGAGGCATGGCCACAGGTGAGCTCTGCTGGTGGCATAGCTTGAGCAGAGTGCATGGAGGACACCCACAGTTACTCTGCTTTTTCCCTTCCTGGGCCAATTCAGACATTCCATCCTTTGTTAGGGCCTGGAATACCCTGATTATCCTGTTGTAGGAGGAGAGGTGCTTTCCCCTCTTCTTTGTTTTCTTCCAAGTAGATGATCTGAGAGATGCAGTGACTTCAGATGAACCACAAGGCTGCTTCTTAAATAAGAAAGAAGTGTGAGCCTCTGAACTGCTGGGGCAACCTCAGCAGTGAATCATTGTGTGCTTTGACTTCAGCCTCTTTTCCTTATCTGTCAAGTGGGATACTCATTTCCCCCAAATAGTTTGTGGGGAAAAGCACACAAATACCATTTTTTCGTAGAAGAGTTTTACTGGGAACAAGTGAATGCCTTTCGGAGAGATGATTCAATGCTAGTAGAGTTATTCTCAACTGAGTTACAATACAGCTGTCAAATGGGGGTGTGGCCTCCCTTAATTTTAGAGATTCTGCCATCTTTTTCTCATCTCTTTTAATATGGCCATAGCCTATCTCTAATGACAGCTCTCAGTCCTTCTTGTCCTAGATTTCATGCATATCTTCAGAAATAACTCTACAGGAGAAAATGCAGTTTTTATACTATTCTTGTTTTTTGCCAGAAGTTAACAAACCTTTCATAATTATACATTTTTTACAATGAAATTTGTGCTGCAGATAAGAAAGCACCTAGTTCTTCAAAATGTTATTTTACTGATCGGGGTACAGGCAGGAGATGCTGACGTTTGGGTTCTGGCTTTGTTCTACCAAAACAGTATCTGGAAACAGCACTGAAGATGTGACACTGAAACAAAAATGGAATTGTCTGTTGCAGTATCCCCAGCAGAGCATCAGCTAAGAAAATACAATCTGAGCAGAACGAGAAAAGAATCATCTAATGTCCCAAAATGGAAAGGCTGATCTGTATGCTGTCATTGACAGTTTAATGATAATATTGCCATAGTGCTAGTTTAGAAAGGCAGTCTTGGAGAGATGTTAATAGCATGGCTGCAAACAACCCTGTCGTAAATTATGCTACTGGTCTGTGTGTTTGTGTAATTGTGTACTAGGTACACATGAAAAAAACAGAACTTCAGCATATTTGCACTGTGGTATGCAAAACAGTACAGACACTTGGCAGTATGTTTGCCATATAAATTAGCTTTCTGGTTAGAGACTGAGAGCAACTAAGGCAGTTTTAGTTGCTATAATGTGACTAATTTATTATTGTAATTTCCAATAAATAGAACCCAGGAAAAGAAGTTATTGGAGGGGCTAATTTCAGTTTGATTTTCAGTAGCTCGTAAATTACTAATAGTCTTTCACACCACATTCTAGGTACTCGATTACTTCTGCATAATTAAAAATGTGTTTATATGGTGTAGTCTGAATCTATTTCTGTAGGGTAGAGAACGATACTGCATAATACCAGTAACCTCAAGACAACAGATATTTCACGTGAACAAAAATACTTAGCTACTAACTAATGGTTCTTGGAAGTAACCCTTTTGATCTCTAGGGCCAGACTTAGTAGACTGTCATTCCCTGGTATTAGGGACCATTCTCCTAGGGTTCTAGACAAATATTTTTCTTTTTAGTCTATCTAAGATAGAACAAGTGAAATCTCTTCTACTCTTCTGGTCACATCTTATCTGTCAGTTGGGATGTGCCTCTTGGTCCTTTCCTGTACTGAGCCTGTCACTGTCTGCTTGTTCCGTACTGTCTCCTGTGCCAGAGTTGTCTATGTTCACGCTTCCCAATGACTTCCAAAATCTACTTCTCTGATCATTTTTTTCTCTCTTGCTATCACTAATAAAGACCTCCCCCCATCTTCAATCACTACATTCGCTGTCTTAATCTTAACTCCTTATTTTCATCATCAGTTTTAATGTATCCGTAAACATGCAGAAGTACATGCTGCCATTGTTTTGAACAGTATTCTTCCTTTATCTAGGTGTTGATTTAATACAGTAGAGCATCCTATTTACTGCTCACCTCATCCTGACTATAGGTAAATTGCTGACAGTATCCTCTAGTTGCACGCTCTCTTGACTGAGTCAGGAGTGAATGTTGTGCCCAAGTGCTTCTATCTATCATGGTTGTTCTACTCAATAAATGAGTTTTGGAAAAGAGCACCAGGTGGACTTTATTCCTTTCATTTTATAATGAGTTCTAGTGACTAAGGCTTAGGAAACTCCCTGCCTTGAGAAGTTATAGTCTGAATATGTCAAGGTGTGCAGGAAGGTGATATTACCATTGAGGATCTGAGGTGGACGAAGGCAGCCTGGTTTTTTGTCCTAATTCCATAGGACAAAAGAAGGTGAAAGTAAGGGTTTGAGCTTCATTCCCTTCCTCAGTCTTTTTTGGGGTTTGGTCAGGGGTCTGGAGGTATGAACTTCTATCAAGTATTTTATTGTAAAGTGGACTTTGGTCCTATTTCTAGAGTCCAATTTCTTGTGAATAAAGAATTCTTTATAGCATATGGTGAGGGTCAGAAATAAATATGAAATAAGCCTATACTGAATACAAATATAGGACAGACAAGGCACGGTAGGTAAAGCCAAAAATGCAAACAATGGGTTAAAACTAATATTTGAGAGACAATATGTCTCTCAAGATGCGGAGCTTCTCCTTTGTGAGTTCCTGATGTGCCCAGGCCATTAGACAAGGTTGGAGAGTCCATCATATGGTGGATTTATACTCTTGTTCTGTGCTGAACCGTTCTGGTCTAAAATTAGTTCTTGCCTCAGTTTAAACGTTAGCAAAACTTAATTCTATTCAGATTTTTCTCAGTAGGGTTTCATCGCAAATGTTCTTGGATTATGTAAGATACTTGAGGAAGTGTTTCCAAGCTTTTGTATGCTGTTATATTCTGGGGAGTCTTTTCCAAAATCTTGTCCAGGAATGTTTAAAGTAGTCACAGGAGAGGCTGCATCTTGGAGCTGTACAGAGCCTGGTGTGTGTTGGGACTGAGGGCTTGGTAGGAAACACATTGAAGTCTCCACCCAGTGTATGCGTGTTCCAGTTTATCTGGAAAGCTGAAACTCCTGTAGTCCAATATTGAAACCTTGGTAACTTGACACTGTTTTCTGTGGCTGTTATCCCAAGAGCTTAGTTAATTATATCCTGTATAACAAAACATATTATTGTGGTTCTGTTTTATTTCCTTGCACATCAGAGCTGTCACACTAGGACTACTGTGGTCCCTGCAGATAACCTGGCATGGTGAATTCTTTATCATGTAGTTGTGAAGCCAACTTGGTAATCATGCATTTCTTTATTTGTTTATTTTTCCATCGGAACAGGAAGTACTTATCTCATGGGAAAGCTCCTTGTGGAAGAGCCAAAGGAAGGAAGCTCTTCCACAGTTCCTTTTGCCATGGTGAAGTAGGTCTTGAGGTAGAAGATCATTTTCAGTGCATAAAGTAGCAGGAAATTCATGCATTTGAATTCAAGGGCCTACTTTAACACAATATATAATGAACTCTGTGAGGAGTTAAGTCCACTTAATTCCTACTGAAGTCATAGTAAATCCCATGGAACATGAAAGCTGTCACAGTAGCAAAGTCTCAACTTTGAGGCAGTAAAGCTAAAAACCAAAATAATTGACTGCAGCCTACAGAGACAGGTTTTGGAATAACTGCTAGCAGTTAGACTTTCAAAATGGCCTCAATCCAGCTTTTCCAATTTTCCTCAACTTCTGCACAGAATTCATTATACTTGAAAACTTGCTGGTGCATGCAAAACTTGCTGGTGCATGCTGAGAAAGGATAACTTTTTTTTTTCCAAAAGCACAGCCTGTCATTTTTAGTATTGTCAAAAGAAGCTGTTCTAAGAGGGTTGAAGGCTTAGCACTCATCTTGAGCTTAGAATCTCTCTAAGAAACCTTCTCTAAGGCAAACCTTATCTTTGCTGGGATCATCCCTTCTTTAGGAGCTGAATAATCGCCTTGTGCTTCTGTCAAATTAGTAGCACAGTGATGTGTAGTGCACGTGTAGCCAATACGGTTGTGTTATACAAACCATGGCTTCGGGTGGCAAATATGCTGATTATGACTTGTGGTCAAGGCTCTACAGTCAGTTCATCTATTGCTAACAATAGGATAGAAGGAATAAATAAATGCCCTAGCTGGTTTGATGGCACAATTGAAAGCAGTGACACCTCTGGAGCACAGTGCCATGATGCCAAGTGCTCAACATCCTGCAGGGCTTTGGCTTTGCAATGCAGAAAGAAAGAGCATCTTTGACCTACCACTGCACTAGAAAAATGCTGTTCTTAACACCACTGATCTCATGCCTGTAGTGCTGTATTCAGCAGCAGTTTGGATGTTGCCTAGGATGATGCTTCTCATCTTTACCAAAGCCTCCACCCCCGTGTGAAATTCTCTTTGGGGCTGCTATTTGGGGTTTTGTTTGGAAGCAGTGAAATGGCCGTTCATTGTACTTTCTCATGGTTCCAGCTGTGTTTCTGCACATGCACACAGCTGCTTGTTGTCTGAAGATACATTCCTGAAAATACTTGTGCACAGGTTTTATGTTCAGGGCTGGGGAGTAATGTGTTTCTTGGAGTTATTTCTTTTGACTGAATCTCATATATGCTTCCTTCCCTTGCTTTGTTATGCTGCGCACTTCTACAACTATAACTGATAAGCACAGTATATTTCTGGCACAGCTGCACACTTTGAATTCTCATTATAGGCTCATCTACAGACTGATGCAGCAGAGAAACCACTCCTCTCTGCTAGAAATGTTCCCCCATAAAATTTCACTCCTTAGTTGAATCTCTGACCACAATACACATATTCGAAACTGGAAAGTTCACATGACTTCAGACCATTCTTGCTTGATTATACTACTACTACCTTATGGTAAAATTTGGGTAAAACTGCTGCAGAAAGTGAAATAGCGAATGTTCCTGCCCTGCAAATGGTAAAAGGGATGTGCCTTACTGAGGAACATCATTGATATGGTTATGATTTGACAGCCAAAAACTGAGTTTGGAAAGACATAAATTGTAGTTAATTTGAAATGAAATTAATACTTCAGGTTACATCTGTAGGTCAAGGAAGATGGAAATGCCTTTTCCTGGGAGCTATACTGCTATAACTGTGGAAATGATGCTGGGAAGAGCCACTATTCTGAAGGGTAAAGCAGTGTCACTCTAAGCAAATTTCTGGCCAGTTTTAGAATTCAATAAAATATCTGCTAGGGATTGGGTTAAATTAAATAAATTGAGAAAAGAAAGATGATATTTTCCACTTGTGACTGTGAGCATAATCTGAAAGTTTTATCTTTAAGTACCTAGTACCGCATTTGTGGAAGCAAAGCAAAGTGTATTGCATTATGCCATTATTGCCTTTGCTGTCTGCTGTTCTAAGTGTGCTAGGCAACTACACAGTGCCGTGAAGAATTTCAAAGGATTCACCTGGAATTAAGAATAATAGTACTCTAATAAACAGACCAATAATCTCTTATACTTACTTTGAAACGTGGAACTTATTTATGGAAAACACACTATGACTTGATGTTTTTTGTAGAACATGGCATATATCTATACTTTATTTAGTTGTGGTCTCCCAAAGTACTGTGTAAACACAGGTTATGCTCAAGCCTGGCACCCCTTTGGTAGCAGATTGCTACTATTTTTCAGGTAGGGAAGCAGAGGCACAGGTCAGAACCTTCCACAGCAAGGCAGAGGTGAGAATAGGATTCAAATCACTTATTCCTCGTATTGCATTTAAGTGCAGAAATCCCTTTTCTTAAAGCATAATGTTACTGTTCTGTTCAGCATGCTCTCAAAGGCTCTGCTGCCCAGGAATTATCATCTTGGAGGCTCAGGTTCTTAGGAGGGCTAATTCCGCAGTTTGAGCATCTCAAACTCATTGCTGTGCTTTGTTCTCAGTTATGGAAGTAGAGAGAAGTGTGGGTCTCCTCTGCACCTGATGTTGGTTGGTTGAAGCTGATAAATAATGGCTTATCACTTATTAATCAGAAAGATTTAACAAATACAGTGTTTCTGGAAAGCAATCAGTAACTCCAGCGGGGATTCTTCATAATGTTTGGAACTTTGTGGGATATTTTTGCTTCTATTGAGTCCAATTCAAGAAATGTAAGGCACTAAGGAGCTTCAGCTATGGGTACTACATGGATAGTTTATCAAGGAATTCTGCTGATAGCATGCATACTCCAGCTACAGATTGTTTGTTCAAGCCAACAGGGTCTCCTGCTGGGGTTAAGCTAGTCTGGAGTACTCTAGTTGATAAAAAGTATTCATCTTGAGACCTGTTACATTTCTGCCTTCTATATTTCTGTCATTACTTTAGAAGAGACAACAATACCTGCTTCTTGGTGGTAAATGGTTTTGGTCACTCTGCAGTTCAGGAGACAAATGCTGCTGGTGGGGGCATAACTGCTGAGAGTACACACTGCTTTCTGGCAAGTGAAATGCAAAGTCAGGGCAAAAAGAAATCCAAATAATTGAACAACCAAACATTCTGCATCTTTTCAATGGCTTCTTGTGAATTCAAACACCAGCAGTAGTAAGGATGTAAACAATATGCACTCCTTTGTTTTAAGCCTTTAAGAAGTCCTCTATGTATTATGTATGTGTTAATGGTCTCTCCGTACATTCTGTGAAGGAATCATCTCATCACCTTCACCAAAAAATGACATTTACTCATCAGAAGAATATCTATGTGAGCATTGTTTATGAGGTATATGTTTCATGCCTGGATCATAAAATTTTCTGTAGAAGTCAGTGGGCTCTTTGGAAATCCATATTTACACCTTTGCCAAATAGATGTCAAATCGTGTCCTGAAAGATTCTGTATTCAAAAGCCAAATTCAGATGCTGGGCAGGCTTTTCAAAGATATCCAGGCCATAGAGTTTGCAGGAGGTAACAGATAAGGAAATACAACTACTCTGTGTGTATGAAGAAGGATTTTTTTCTTATTCAAAATAGCCTTGAAATCAAAATATATACTGTGATAGTTAAATCTATAAAGAACTGTAAGATCAGTCCAACAAAGTGCCTAAAGAAACTTCATAACATCCTGCAGGTACCCATTTTATATCTTCAGTTCCTATTAAAATTTTATCTAACGGTGAGACAAAGGACAAAGGCTTTTTCCACTAGCATGATTTTTTTTTTTCAGTGCATCCTCAAATGCTCAGCAGCCTGAGTCATTTCAGACTAGACAGCTACATTCCCTTAGGGAGATTGTTTTACAGTCTCATTCTAGTAATAAATCCTCTAGGATCCATCAGACTTGCAGGCCCCAAAGAAGCTCCTACAAATCCTTCTTTAAGGTGATTTTAAAATCTTAGGTAGATAGAATCCTGTAAATTACAGATGAAGCTTGAAACTAATTTTGGATGGGATAGGGTAGGGTTTTTTCTTTTTTTTCCAATGAGTTACTAATAGAACTGTGTAACATTTCACCCTTCTCTACTATGTCTAAATTAAGATTTAAATATTTTTGGTTTGTACCAGCCATTTTAAAGCAAACAGTGGTGCAGTGTTCTATCTCAGCTGCCATTAGGTCTGACTTCTAATAAATCACTGACACTAAATGAAGTATATTTGTTATGCCTGCTGGATTTATCAAAGCTACTTTTTTTGACGGAGTTTCAGTACTGGATTTTCATAATTCTTCACTCTTTACAACCAGGTACCTTGTGGATGGATGTTGATATCCTCTAGGGAAGGGATGATAGGCTGAAGTAGTAACTAGGTCTGTAAAGATAGAGAAGCTAACAGATTTGCAAAATAATTTATATGATTAAATTAATGTTTATGAACTTTTAGACAGCTTAGTTGCATTTTCAGGTAACTAATACCTTTACAAATCTCAATCTTATTTAATCCCAGGTTTATGTGACCAAGTGACAGTGTGTATTTGCTGATGCAAGTTGTCTGACTTGCTTACATTTTTAAAATGCTAAATCATATTGTAAATAAGCATAAGTATAAAATTCATACAATGTTTTAATAATAAGATATCATTGAAGTTCTAATGAAAACTGTGACTAATGTTTTACATAGTTAATGGGGAAAAATGTGTATTGACTGTTTCTCAGCAGTCTTAAGGTAAGAACTGTGTTTATACTGGTGTTCATTTCTTTTGAAAGGGGAGAGTTATGTATGCTCATCTGACAACTTCTTCAAGAAGGTGGAATACACGAAGAATGTCAATCCCAACTGGTCTGTCAATGTGAAGACATCTGCCAACCAGAAAGCACCTCAGTCTCTGGCCAGCAGCAACAGTGCCCAGGCAAAGGAGAACAAAGATTTTGTGCGTCCCAAGCTGGTAACCATCATCCGTAGTGGGGTGAAGCCCCGGAAGGCAGTTCGCGTGCTCTTGAACAAGAAGACGGCCCATTCATTTGAGCAAGTTCTCACTGATATCACTGAAGCTATAAAGCTGGAGACAGGAGTGGTCAAAAAACTGTATACTCTGGATGGAAAACAGGTAGGAGATTTTACAGATGTTGCCTTTTTCTTTTCTTCTTACCTCAATGCTTTGCTGACTCAGAACAACTTTTGAAGCCTAAAATTAACCTGAGATGATCACTGCTACCTGTTCTCTTAGAAGTCAGACTTCCCATGCCAGTGGTTAAGTTACTAAATTTTCACTGATATTAATATCAAGTGAAGAATGCAGCCAACCATCTGAGTGAAACAGATGCTCCATCCCGCACGCCAACATGCAGTGTCTTCCGGACTAGCTAAATAAATAACATGGGGAGTTCGGCTTACAGCCACCAGTTGATTTGGCTCTGAAGTTATTACAAGAGCTCTCAGGTTTTGGTTTCATTAAGTGAAAATGTGTTGCTTGACTTGCCTTGCTCTCCACTGTGGCCTTGCTAAGATAAAGCAGTTGATCCATGTATGCTCTCAAAGATTAGGAGAAAAGGTATGGAACTGTGTTGCATTTTCTTCACTAAATACGTGAATAGATAATGTGAAGGATGGGTCTTGGGTCAAAAATATTTAGAGGGTCATCATAATGTGCTTCGTGTCTACATTTTCCTGGAACTGAAATAAACATCTGTCTCTTGTTAGCAGCTACACAGCAATAAGGCATTTCATGTTACCATATCTATGAAAACCCTTAAAAGAATGTGGAGAATAGCTATGGGGACTGGGAAGAACTAGATTCTTCTTCAGGGAAAATTCTAATCTTGATTTAATAGTTGTCTGCTGTAATTAAGGGATAATCTTATTTTTGTCTGTTTTTCTTACTCCAGCTCTTTTGTTGAAGTTGGACACTGGCTATTCTAGGGTTTGCTACTATTGCTTTAAATTCACTCTCCCTCCTATCTTTGGAGAAAATTATTCCAATACCTTCCTAACTATTCAATACCTTGCCAATGCTAAGCAGTGTGTTCAACCAATATGCACACTTTACAAATGAAAATGTTTATCCTTCCAGCACCCAACGTTGGTTGATAAAATGTCCAAGTCCAGGTACAGTTCTGTGAGCTGAATGTAGCTCTTGCTTTGTCCCAGCCTGTACATCTGTTAGTATCTTTGTCTACATCCTGCATATCAGTTAGTGTCTGTTTATGGTTTCAAACATATATAAGTCTCAACTGCCCATCAAAGATTTTCTTTCCACTTGCCTCAGCTCAGCACTTGTTTCATTGTAGGTCATACAGCTTCTAGGACATGTAGCGGGCAACTTTCCAGCTAAGCTGACTGTACAGTAGCGTATTGTAGGGACACAGAATGTGATGTACTGGGAACACTGGAAGTGGCTGTGGAGAGAGGGACAGGAGGGACAAATGATTCTTCCTCTCTGAGGAAAATCTTATGTGGGTATGGGACCATGCATCTTGAATGCATGCTTTAAAAAAGGCTTAATGGATGGGTCTGACCCCAAAACAGTTGTCTTCTTGTGCTGTCTTATTGCGCTTGTAGTTGTGAGGATCAGGATCTTAATCTGGACAGGAAGATTGCCTCTATTCTTTGAGAATAGCTGGCAGTTTGGAGATTAGATGCTGCTTTGGGTGGAGCATGGAAATTCTTGGAGCGTGCTCCATTTGTATTGACAAACCATCCTCTTTTCTGCCTTTAAAGTATTTGCGGGAGTGAACAGTGTTTTCCCCTCCACCTCTAACTGGTAAGCAAGACCAAATCAGCCCATAAGCTGGACTGCGTTTATGGGCTGTTGGCTGTACCAACCTGGGAAATTCTGTTAATTCTTAAGCAGAAATTTGGGAAATGCTGCTTGCTCTTAAGTTACAGATTGCCTAGAGTAGTGCTGCTGTGGGGCAAGAGTGCAGTTTGGTTAGCTAGAGTGGCTGCCTTTCATGGGGACGTGGCTGAGCATGGGGCACAAAGATATATGTAATTTAGTAATTTCTACTGCAAATGCGTAGCAGCCACAATATATGACTCCTCTTGAATTCCAAAATAGAAGGCAACCTTTCTTTCCTCATGTCAGCATCAGAGGTCCATATGGTGAGTGGTGCCTAAATTTGGTACTTCATTCATTGGGGCAACCTGAAAATTTCATGGTCATGCTTTGCCACAGAAATCCAATTTTAGTGAAGTCTAATTGAAGATACCACATTTAACTTGTTTTACTAGCATTATAATTCATCATTTTATGAAAAGTGAAATGTGATATTACATTATGCGTTAGGTACCACCAGCAGTTTTACTGCATGCAAATGTACATTTTATATTGCAGCTAATGAGAGCAATGAGATTTTGTAACTTGACAGTAATGCAATGTTTAATATTTGTGGCATCAATTATTGTTGGAGATCCCTGAGGAGCAAATCTGGTTTATGCTTTTTGGAAAGTTTCCTTCAATGCTTGCATTTTAATCTAAGCTTATTTGAAATATCCCACCTATGTGTGTTCCCAGTGTTGCAAGGCAAAGCCAGAAGCTTCTGCTTTGAGTGCAGTGCTTGCTGTTTGGGTTTCCATGACATACTGCTTCATGAAGTCTGACCTTCTGATGTGATATTAAAGGGTTTTGCATGTCTGATTCTGACATTAGAAAAAAGATTCGTGAATGCCTAATTCTCATGAATAGTACTTTATTTTCAGGAGAAAATATTCATACAAAAATGCAAGCTGCTCAAAGCTGAAATACTGACAAGAATCGTGACAGTCCGTCTCTTTGAGTGTCATCAGAGGCACATTACACCCTCTGCTGTGAAATGATAAAATTTACAAAAGGAACGTACAAAGGAAAATCATCTTTCCCCACTCCATGAACTGTAACTTAATGAGGAGAGATGATTATTTTATTTATAGGGATTTTCATGGTGCTCATCAGCAGAGTAATCAAGATGCTTTAGAAGTACAGACAGTAGTGGCAATGAAAAACTGGTGTGTAAATGATTCTATTTCTATGTGCTGCAGACCTGCATTTGGAATGAGAAAGCAGTTAATTGAGAGCCGGATGGGATGAAGTACGTTTGAATAAATGTAGCACTTAAAATAACAGTGGGGTTAGATTTTTTTTTAGGAAGTTTGTTTCTTGTTATATCTCAGGTTGTTGCCCTTTTGAATACTACTACCGTTTTGAAATTGCAAAATTAGCATCTTGTGTTTAAGTATTTTACTTTACTTGCTCTTGCATATATTTTTAGTGCTTTATGCCTAGTCTGTCTGCTCCTTCTCTCCTTGGAGTATATCACCATCTTTTGACAAAAACCCTAGAACTCAAAAGGAGTTTCAAACTGTTGACCAAAGAAGAGTCATGACAGAATCACAATACAGATTTACCTTTTCAACTGTCATACCCACATAGAATGTGGTATCTGCTAAAGAACTCAGCACATTAGACAAAAACTTGAAACAGCAGATGAAATTCAGCACTTCGTTTCATGATTACAGATCTTATTGTGCTGAGATACATATAATACAATTTATGTGTCTGTATATACGGGTGTGTGCAGGACTCAATTTGGTCTGACCTGTGGGTCATGTCGGAAACCAGTTGTATTGACAGATTCTTTATTAAACAGTTACAGTTATACCAAGTGTCCCAAATAAGTCTGGATTCCTGGGAGCACCGGCTGTTTTATAAACACATGATGGCAGTTTCTGCCTCATGGAGTTAAACTGAATTAGAAAACTGAATTTGACACTGTGGATAAAGTTGCATTCAAATATTTTGAATGCAATAGTCTGAAGTAGACATTGCAAATGTTGTATAGATATACTGTCCCATTTGTGTTTGAGATTCTTTCACTGTGCTGTACAATAAAGAGGTGTTCAGGAGAGAGGAGTCAATTTCACAACTGACAGCCTGGTGTCCATCTTCTGCCTTCTGTATCTTTCTTTGCAGGTGGTGTCTGTCAGAACTTATTCCTGCTTTAAGAAATTAACTGTGAAAAAGTTAATGTCTTTTGTCTGTACTGAACTTCTCTTTCCCTGAACTTTCCAAAGTCTTAGTCATTCAGCAGGCATACAAAGAGGTCTAGCAACAAAAATCAGTCTGGTTTATTTACTTATTTATTTTAATGTGATTGGATGAATGTGCAACTCTAGAGGGACCAGAAATACATCAAATAGGTTCAGTACTAATTTATCATTAAGATGCTTTTCAGTGATATGGAATTCCTTGTTTTTTCTTTAGCTGATGTATTGCCATGTCTTAATTAACTAAATACTCCATTCCATCAATTAGCATCACTGAATAAGCAGGAAAAATGTACTGTTCAGGTGGGAGAGAGCTTGTAGGCTCCAGTTCCCCATAGATGTTCTGGTCAACAAACAGGACAACTGAATGCCTTCTTTGCCATAGTAACATACAATGATCTCTAGATTTTAAAATCTTCCAGCACATGGAGGGGTCATGCATGTGCTATTTATTTGCTTTTATCTAGCCCAGACAAAGTGTTTGTATTCCATCTGAATGTTAGCTGTCTCGCCAAATGAAATTATATACATTTATATGTCAGAGTACTTGTGACCGTGCTCTCAAAATAATTTCTAGTCTTAATAAAATGATCCCTTCTGGCAATCTTTTCTTTGATAAGGATTTCTTGTGGCAAGTGATGAGTGGAGTTTATCCATCTGTTTGCAAAGCTGATGCAAATGCACAGGAGACCAGCCTAACTTTCCTGTCCAGAGGAGAAATTGCCATTTCATTTTAGATGATTTGCATTGAGGAAGGGCAGCAGCTGCAAGGAGGAAGAAGCAGGATGACTAAGCTCACAACATGTTAAAAGTTGATACTTTCAGATAACAGCTAACAAGTAGTTGGTAAAGCAGCATCTGGTGCTGCACTACGAGTAAAAACGTACCCTGGATGCATCTGTGCAAGTTGCACTGGAGAAACCAAGCAAACTTTGGAGTTGTTGCACTGACTTTAAGCTGGTATTTGGAAACAAACCAGTAAAAATTTCACCACTCTATTACCATTGCTAGCAATGGACCAAACTCTACTGCTGGGACAATGTAGTTCTATTGATTGCATTAATGAACTTTAATGTGACACAGAATAAGGTTTGTACCAAAATATCCAAATGCTTCCAACTGCTGTGATTTGTAATTGATGCTCAAGAAGGTGAATAACCCCATGGCATATCTAGTAACATCTGCATTGCTGACAGATCAGGGGTAAAAATATATAAATAAATGCCCCTAGAGCCCTGGAGATAGTTAATTTATGCCCTGAGGCATGAGGTTCAAGGCTACAAAGCAAACAAATTGGTTTGCATGTTGGAACATGCTTGAGATGTAGACATGTTGAGAAGTAGAATGTGGGATACCTTGTCCTTATGAGACTTTGTAACTGCACATTTTGATACTGAAACACTCCATTCAAGTAACCCCAGAACAAAGTAGTTTAATTCACCTGCGAAATGCTGGGGAAGATCTACACTCTAAACTAATAGGAGGGATGAATAGGAGATGAGTGTATTTTTTTGTCCTGCATCCTGCAAAAGGCTCTGCAAGAACTGGCACTAATTGGGAGAGGTGAGTCCTGTCTTCCCTCCCTGCTGCCTAGTGCCATAACACTGACACTATATCTGTTCTGCATCTTTTTCCCAGACCTTTCTAGTGCTTCTTGTTAGCTGTTGAGATTTGGCAGGCCTTTCATAAGCCTTCCATTTTGATACCAAGAGGACAGGTCTAGCTCAGGACTAGCAGAGGAATAACACAGGCAGACTCTTTGCCTGTAGCCACCACCTCCCCGTGATAGGTCACTTCATTCTAGGATTAATTCTGTGCTTCATTCCTTCTCACTGCATTTACAGACTGCTCTGAATCAGGTTGTTTGTGTGAGATGACTAGCAAATGCATGTCATGCAAAGAAGAGTAGGTAATAATGTATAGGCTGAAGAACTTCTGAACCCAAGCCACTTACATGGCCAGACAAGGCAGCCTGGTTCCCTATCTTTAGGGAGCTCTTAGTCTAAGCTGGTAATTCAGCATTGCCTGATTCATGCAACGACTAGACGCTAACACAGACAAAACCAATTTGGCCTCAGGTATCCCTTAAGGAATTTATTATATGCTAGACTGGATAAGCCAGGCTTTCATGAACGCATATCTAAGTACTAATGATGAAATATTCAGAAGATTTCTGAGGTATTATTCAGAAACCTTATGCTTCTTAATTTCTGTTTACATTGGTCTATGGGCCGCAGAATCAGGGATAAAAGAGCCTGTCTAGGATACTAATGGCTTCCCCAGAGTGTGCCCATCAGATGCTATTGCTGAAACTGTACCTAGCTAGTGTCTTCAGTGCTGTGCCAACTACAGACAGTAGTGACAAATACTAAAGCTGTAGTACTGATGCTATGACAACTTCTGCCAACAAGCAAGCTGAGAATGGTGCCCTCCACCCCTTGTGAGCATAAGGAATTACTGATTTAAACATGTGTTTACTGAATACCTATGAAAGCTGTTATGTTGTAGCCCTTTATTTCTCATAGCTGATCAATTGATTTGCGTTGTGGCCTGTTTAAAAATAAATGACTGAAGAATGCCCAGCTTCAGGGATTTGGCTGATCATAGTGTCACAAGGATTTTGACAAATACTGGCTGACGTATATGGCCTTAGATCAGTCCTTGCCAGAGGTGGCTCTGGGAGTAAACAAAATGTTGCCTTAGACCTGCTGTCCATGTCTGGAGCTTTCTGAGGAAGCTGTTTCTGGAGCAGTGTTAAATTAAGTGTTGAATTAAGTATGTCTTTCCCCACCAAGGACAGACTATTTGAAGTGCTGGAGTCTATGGACAGACTCTAATCAGTTTTCCAGTTTCACAGATTTTCATTTTCATTATCCTTCTCTGTTGTGTGCAGTTTAATAGTGAGAGAAGGTGACTTGTTTTCTGAGGCTGCCCTGTGTGCAGCCTCTGAGTCCTAATTCCTGTATTTATTAAAGTAGAAGCAGTTTGATCTCAGCAGCTTAAGTCTTGATCACGTCTGTTCTCACATGAACATTGGAGCTGATGTGGCTGCAATTGGTGCTGTCTCCAAAAAACTCCCTAAGCCACGTACAGAGGCACAGGGGGACAGTGAAGAAGCCTATCATCTTGCAAGGTTTGGCAGATATTTTGCTATTGCTTTAGCTCAGCCTCTGGTTCTGGAAGGTGCTGTGCTCACACTTGCTGTCCAGCAGGTCTCTGGCAATACTTGTTGGCATTTTATTGTTCTGTAAACACTGGCTAAAGGACTGATGCATCTATTGTCTTCTTAAGGAAGTGAGGATCAAAGTCCTGAAGCAGGCTGTAGTGCTGCTTGCTGGAAGTTGTTGGTCTTCTGGAAATAGTAGACGTGTATTGTCCAAGATTCACATGAACATCTGCTACTTATATCACAGATGGCAGGCTGTCAAAATTATTGGAGGACACAGTCAGATCTGACCCAATGACCTAGAAGTACACGGCCCCTATCACTGAATCCTGGTGCTATTCACACCCCGAAAGAGATAGATGTTAAAAATTCAATCCTCACCAGCATCTTTATTTTGGCAGTTCTTTCTGTCATACAGAGTGACACGTTCCCTTTTCACTCTGAATCCCAGGAGAGAAGAGGATTATTCACTGTAGTGCCAGAGGGTTTATCTAGGAATAAATAGGCTGAAAGTGAGCAAGGGAAAATTAGGCTGAATAACAGGAACTGAGACAGGCTGAAAAAGCCTTCTTTTTTTCTTTTTTTTTTTTCCCCCCGTCACTAATTATATCATCAGATGAAACAGAAGTTTCTGGTTTCTTTTAGTTCTCAAGTAGAAATCCCAGAAGTGTGAATGGGAGTCCCACCTGCTCTGAGAGGGAGAAGGTATGTGGAATATATTTTGAGCAAACATCTACCTCAATGCCTGGAATTCAGTAGATGCCTTATTTTGTTGACATAGTAGAAACACAAGTTACATGTAGTTTTTTCCCCTGTGTACAGGGGGGATGTCTTGTTTATTCTGGTAAGTCTGAGTCCTCAGTTTTTATGCTCTGAATGGTATCATATTTGGTACATCTGCTCATGTTCATCTACCTACTCTAGTGCATCAATCAAGAAAATACTCCCCTGACCTTACCCGGCATGAGAGACCTCAAGAATCAGATTGTGGTTGGTCCTGTATTCCACATCCTGTTGTAAACTCCACCTCTTCTTGTCTGTCTGAATCCAGTGCTTCCCTTCCATACCCTTCACAGCTCTTCTTGGCCTTTGATCAAAAGGCTGTTTTCACTCAGTAGTGGAGAGCTATGACAGCTCATGCTTTCAGGAAGGGCTTGCACTAGATATGGCTAGAAGTACACAGCCGAACAATTGAGACTGGTAATGAAGTGTGATAGTGCTGTCGCCCAACACAACAGTATTTCCTTTCTTTCTTGTCCCTGAAACTGCACAGAAAATGGAACCAGTGATTTTTATTTTCTGTATATATGTGCATCTTGATGTAGCTGAAGTATTAGGAAATGAATCCATGTTACAAAGGGCCCGTACTGAGCAGGAGAGGCTGTCCAAAGCCTTCCAGCCATGTGTTTTATACATAATTCTGGTGTCATTCAAAGGTGTCTGCATGGGACGAGTGATAGCTTTACTTATGTGTAGAGGATAACAGCTTCCATCCACCCTCAGGTCTGCCAGGGGTGATGAAAGATATTGGCACAGAAATGTAATAAATGTATGTCTAAAGGAGTTTAGAAGAAAAAAGCTGGACCCAGTCCATCCAGATTTTCAGAATTGGCTAAGGTAGGCCTGCATATGTGGGGAAGTGCAAAGGCAAGCCATGGAAGCTAAGGGCTATTCCAGCTTGTGCTCAGGGCTTCCCAGGCTGCAGCAAATCGATTAGCGCACACAGCTGGAATTGCAGGCCTGCTCCTGGAAACTTGCTTAGCTCTGAATTTAAACTGACCACGAAAAAATGAGCAAGGCTAATAAACTGAGCATTTCCTGCTCCAAGCCAAAAGACACACCCTCTCCGCTGTGAATATGCAATCACTTTTCTGAATTAAGACACAGTTCTAGTTTTCTTGTTAACAGCAAACAGGGTGTGTGCAAGTATATGCACGTGTGCTTATCTGTATAAATAAGTTTTAGTAAGTATTACAGAACACAGCTCTGTAGCTCAACTTGCTGTCTGCATAACCTAAATTCTCCTCTTACAGTAAGGAAGATACTATTGTCCTCTGAAAACATGATCCTTGAGTCCTGCTAGTTATTGTTTTTAATTCCTTTGCTTTATTAAACCCAAGGGCGTTTTCCTGGAGTCTTTAATATTTACTTTAATATTACTTAGAAAGTATATTTGATCACATCTACATTATGCTTTGAGATAAATGCCAACCTCATTGTCATTAACAGTTTATCCACATATTTTAAAATGCATAGGAAGATTTTGTGTGTTGGTTCACACTGCTTTTCTATTATTTTCTATCGTGAAAAACGGATTGAAAAATGCATAGGATTTTTGGAGTAATAAGTTGTAATCTGTTTTTCAGTAATTCTTTCTTTTCTTCCTCAAAGGGAGGAACAAAAAATAAGGGAAAGATGAGACAATATGCATCATTCATTAAAAGGATTTTTTTCAGGGGATTTTGCTTCAGTCAGAAGTTATGTGAGAGGTCAGTCATTCTAGTTCTCCAGGTCTGAGCCCTGTTATCTGAAGGACAATGAACACAACGTGCTTTATTGGCTCTGCTGGAATAATTATGCAGCCAGTGAGCCTACTGGGCAGCAGGGGAGAGGCAGGACTGTGAGCTCCTTCCCTGTGCTTTCCTGTCCTCACCATCTGCTCTGTGTACTCAGACACCTACAGCTGCCAGGGGCCACAGCTCTGCTTCTGCCACTGCCTCCTGTGGATGTCACTCCCTGGTTGTGATGGAGCTCTTTAAGCTACCATGCAAAACCCCTAGCCATGCTAACTGATACTGGGATACCAAGATGAATAGGCATTATAATAGAAGATCTTAAGTGCGAAATAATGCATGCTGGTATGAATTACTCACATCCTTAGCTTTTAAATTAAATGTATCTATTCAGCTGAGAGGATTGGTCTTGATGAGACAGGCTAGTACAAATGTCTTAGCACAGATTCAGAACAAAATAACATGCTGGAACATATGGTATACATTTAAAATTTAGAAAGAAACAGTTTTAAATGTTGCCGTATTCCTTTTATGCTTCCACTTTAACTCTCCACATTCACAAGTGAGCCTTGGAAGATGGAAGTAAATGAAGAATTTCTGCAGTGACTGTGCTGACCTGTAGCCCTCTGCAACACTCCCATCTTCTCTGCAAAGGATGGGATAGATTATACAGATGCTTGGAAACTCATTTGTTAATGCATTATAGTAAGACCAGAATTTTGGTGAGATGTGAAGTAAGTTACAAGTGGTGAAAATATGTATACTATGGAGAGTGCTGCGCTAAATCACCCAGGCTTACACTACTCTCCATGGTTTTTACATTGTGGTGTGGCTTTGTGCCTGTTAGTGTGAAGTCTGGGAGTTTGCCTCTGGCTGGGCTATCAGGATGACATGGCACCCTGGAGGTTAATTTACTTGGAGGTTCAAGGTGTCTAGCTATATAAAAAGGCTGAGAGACACTATAGGTGTAGCTCCACAGATGAAAAATGCTCTCATTTTCTGTAGACAGAGGTGACAGCTGCATGATGAAACATTTGAAATGATCTTGTGAAAACTGTATGGAATGATTCTGCTCTTTACATATGGGGTACAAAAATACAGTGCTTGTGAAAGTTTTGCTCTTAATGCTTTCTTCAGTCCATTCTTCAGATGTGAGTTGTATAGCTATTAACTCAACCATTTAATTGATATGCCTGATTTTCACACTGTCTTTATCTCCAAAACAGTATCATTGGAATGGAGAGAAATTACGCCCTTCATCCTGGTTCCCCACCTCATAGTATTTTAATAGTCTGAAGTATTTTAATAACAGAAGCAGAAGCAAAACTGTAATGCAGTGACTTCAACATTATAATAATTTTAAACCTAGAAGATGAATTATTTGGGAGACAAATGTATCAAGCTGAGAAGAAAAAAATCTGTTTGAAACCTTGAACCTGAGCAGCCTTCCATCATGGAGCTCAGCCTTCTGGAAAGGCAGGAAGAGGACTAAACTTCTCTTCCTCAGATGTGCACATATCAGAAACCTTATCAACTGCTGGCAGACTGCAGGATTACATGTAAATTAAGTGTATCAAAGAGTCGGGATAGATAGCCAATGTTAGGAGTTAAGAACGCTATTCTTGCCTAATTGAAAGCCCTTCATAATGGATTAGAATCAAGAACTTACATCTCCTAATACCAGTGAAAAATTGAGGCATCTTTTTGCTTCTAGTGAATTTTAATATTTTTAGAGTAAATGATACTGGGAATTTCTGTCATTTTAGACAACCCTAGTTGGAGGGTTGCAAAATGTGTCACACAAAATGAAAGCCATAAGGCTGCTTGAATTTTGTGTAAGAGGCTCAACAGAGACTGTTGGTGAATGTTATTTTTAGCTCTCTATAGCAAGAGATCTTTACATCCTTGGCATTTCTTGCAGTTTTAAAATGGAGAGCGGTTTCTGAAATGTCTGCTTTTCCTTGAATTTTTATCCACCTCACAACCATCTCCATAAAGGTTTTGCACTGCTGTTGGCAGCAGGTAGTGATTTAGTGCCAAGCCGTGCAGAATCACTCTATCTTACACTGTTTCTGCAGACTGTTTTTTCTTTCAGAAAGCAGATGCTGGTAACAAACAATCCCATCTGATCCTGACGTTCATTGTTTGGGTTGTTTCCAGTTGCATCTGTGAAACGTTCAGTTTAGTGTGAAATGGGCAGTAAACAATGAAAAATAAAGTTGAGTCCAAAAGTGGATACACAAAGAACTACTCTACAGTTCTCGTAATATTTAATATTGGTGAAAACCACCTTGTTTGTTTGTTTGCTTTTAGTAAGCATAGCTCACCAAAGACTTTCTTTCAGTAGTAAGGTAGTTGCTGCAGGAAATATTTTATATGATAGGTGAGAGGCAGCGTGCTTCAGAAAGTCAAACAGCAAGAGTGGGTCTTGGGGCTCCTGGCATTGCTCCTAGAGTCAGCTGCAGGCTGTGTCCTGGGTTAAGGCAATTAATTTAGCAATTTCAGGTGGGTATACTTTGCCTCATTTAAACTCATGGTGAAACTGAAATGAGGCTCTAAGTTTTAAAAGTTTTCACATGTGTCCTAGCTGTTCTTCTATTTTCACTAAAAGATGATTCACCTGTAAGTTTTGATTCATACTGCAGAGAGCTGGGGGGGTATGATATAGGTCAGGATTTCTCAACTCCTTTATTTTTTTTATTGCTTAATCAAAAGACTTCCCAGACTGTATAAGAATATCCATTATGTATTTCTAACAGCTAACATTACTATAGCAATCAGTAAAACATAGACCACGGTTTGGATTTTCACTTCCTGCTCTGTTTTTTTCTCCCATTTTATTCATTCCCTGCCTTCGTGCATGGGGATTTGCCTGTTTGCTTTGCTTTCTTTGCCATATTGTTTCAATTATCAAGCAATCTTTTTTCACTTCCACTTGACTTATACGTGGGTTTGACTTACAACTGGGACAGTACAGTCATTCTGGCAGATGTTTTGTGGACCACCTTTGTGCTGGTTTTTGGGCCACCAGCTGAGACTGGTGAAGAATATTAAGTCTCAATAGCATCGTAACAGATTCAATCTATCTTCTTTTTGTTGCATCCAGATATCATGTATGGGATACCTGGGTTTCATACTCCAAAGGTCTGTCTTCTGACACAAAATAAGTGTCTGGGTTCTGCCCCCTCAGCGGGTGGAACCCACTGACAGTGATCTCTTTTTTCGTATCTAGTGCTGCATTTAGTCGAGGAGACAAAGCAGAGATTGATTCAGTCCCAACCTTCATCCCCTTCACATGTGCTTCCTTTCCATAAGTCATGCTTTCACTTCTTTTTTGCAGTCTGGCAGCTGCAAGTGCTGGTTGCTTGGTGACACGCTCATCAGCACAAAGAGCTCTCAGCTGGGAGGCCAGGTCTGTCGGCCACAAACAGCTGGGGTAATTTTATTTGTCTTCCTCTTATTCCTGTTAATTGCAGGGAGCTGAATCAAAGTCAACTTACAATATAAATGGGAGTACCAGCAGATACTATTTATGGCTTCTTTAACATCCCCCTTTTTCTCCCTGAGTCAGGAAAGTGGCAGTGTACACCAGTGGTGGCCTGTTAGTACAGGAATACAGAAATAAAGCCAAAAGGCAGGATTTACACTTCTGGTTCAGGTGAGCTTTTGCCAGACAGTATTTGAAAAAAAAAAAAGTCAGGTTGGGCATTGGATTTATGAATCATTCCTTAATTTGATGTGTGAGTGCCCATTTGTTCTCTGTACAAATTGTATACTGTGTGTGTCACCTCCAGGAAAGAGTAGTTAATGACTTTCTTCTACTTCAGAAGGATATACTATCCTTCAGATTTCATGCAAGATAAAAACAAAGCTCCAAGAGTTCAGTGTTGTCATTTAATGACCCAGGAAAAGGCCTCGGTGTTATGAACACTGTTTTCTCATTTCTGCTCCTACACAGATGATGTAATCCCAAGTTATTTGATATTTTAGCTCTTTCACTGACACAATAAGAGATACTGTGGTCTCTGAAGAAATGTTGTGGGGATTGATGGCTTTCTACTTAGGCTGGAATGGCTGGATGTAGA
This sequence comes from Aquila spilogaster, assembly GCA_024606505.1. Lineage (NCBI taxonomy): Eukaryota > Metazoa > Chordata > Aves > Accipitriformes > Accipitridae > Aquila > Aquila spilogaster. Next base: position 25,596,575 of record JANHGO010000044.1, on the reverse strand, counting down.
TAAAAGAAGGTACAGAGGGAGAGGTGACAAGGGGACATCACTGCTCAGTGGCATTTCTGGGGTAGCAGAACTGCTCAGGCACAGGTGTTGGGTCTAAGTGCTACCAAGAGCTGAGACATGAGCTTAGATACATCAGAGCAGTTAGGCATGTGAAGAGATTCCAGCAAGTCAGCTTATATGGAGGTGCACTGCAGGGTTAGAGAAGCAGTATTCAGCTCTTAGAGGGGAAAGGCAAGGAAACCCACCATGGTTGAAGTTGGTCTCTTCTTCAACTATTACAGTTAATAATGACCACAAAATATATTCCTAAATTACTGTATTTTTTAGCTCTACTTTTACAAGGCTTTTTTGTTATTTTGAGTTGATTCCAATCCGTTGTTAATTTTATGCTTTGGGACAATTTAGTTATGCAAACGGCTATGCAATAGCTAAACAAGTAAACCCTAACACTGAATATTTACAGTCCACTGATGAAACTTACTGAAGTGAATAAAGAACTTACCATATACACTAAAGGATCTGCTCTTTAACTCCTAAGAGCAGAAAGCACTATAGGTTCCTGCATTTTCTTTCCTGATCAAAAGCCCTGAGGTCCAAAGAAATAAAACTACCTTTTGAGAGTTTGGGCTACTCTGTTCCTAGGGCTAAAGTCAAGAAAGATAGAGTAATATGAACTGAAGTGGGAATGTATCTGCTTAACACTGCTAAATCTGTCATACAGAATTGCTGAGGGAACATCTTCTGATCCAATCATGAAAATGAGGATTCAATTTCAGTGCCTCCCATTCAGCGAGCTGTAAGTAGGTGTTAGAGCAGATACTCTGGGTTCCTTTGGACCTGCCCCTCCAAGCAGAACCATGCAAATAGATAGAAGTGCATTATTTGTGAAGGGAGAGCTTTTTCCTCTCCACTGCAACATCAGCTATTAGCCCGTTGCAGGGGCTGTATGTCAACCTGCGTACACCGATGAACTGATCCTCTGTGTCAAATCTTATGTAAATGCAACAGTCCAATCCCCCTGCCCTAACAGGAATTTCATACCTTAATCCTCACTATGGGCAAGGGCATTCCTACCAGGCAGTTTGATGCACCTTATTTTGAGAAAAATCACTGTGTATAAGTTTGTGGCAATAGGGAAACTGTATTCTCCTATTTGTACAGAAGACTGAAGCATGTCATTCTAATAAAAGCGAGGGGATTATATTCCTAAATTGTCAATGGATTTCAGGGGATTTGCTACACCAAATGAGACCATTAGCCTGCCATGTCCTTCATTTTGCCCCTGGCCCTTACTGTCGTCTTTGCTTCAGCTGGAAATGCTCCCTGGTGATACAGCTGAGTCTACAGGGGTGGGAGGAAAAGGATTCTCTCCTGATCCCTGCAGCAATCCAGGTTATGCCTCACAGCTTGGCACTGCTCATGGTGTGCTGGGCTTGCACTGCTCAAGTTGAAAGAAGTGTCAGTCAGTGCATGTGGTGTCATTCTGAATAAACCATAGTTTACTTTATTACATAACCTTAGAGAAGTATTAAAAAGGCTGAAGTGTAGCACACAGTGGGGCTAGGTAAGTGCCTTGAACCCATCTTTGTCTGTGTAGATATGTGTTAATCTCTTAGGCATGAAGACTTATTTCTTAACCAGATGGGAAGACCAGCACTGTTCCCAAATTGTCACCTCTGAAAAGAAGGATGCAACAGTGCATTTCATATTGGAGCTGAGAAATAATTTCTTTGCACACAGACAATCCATTTCTCAGTCTCAGAAGGACCATGGTTGTGCTTCTTACATTCCTGGTTACAAAGATAATTGAGGGTGCAAATCAGGCAACTGGATGTGCTGTTATTAAGCATCATATTAAGCATAGTTTCCCCAATCTGTTTGCTAGATGCCTTTTCTGCACGCACAGACAGGGTGAATCTTAATCAGCTGTGGATTAACCACTAACACAGAACACAATGTGTGCACAGCTTTTCAAGCAACTGTGGTTTGCTGGCCATTTGGAAGAAATCTGCGTACATGTGTCCTGTAAGTTCCACTGCCAAAGCTTTTCCAAACCAGCCTTTTGTTTTAGTTTATTTCTCTCTGCAGAAGCTTTTTATTCCTTGTCCCGCTCTCTTGTTGCAGCACCAGTCCTACTTGGCTGCTCTTTGTTTGCCCTGCTGTTACTAGACACTGCAGTTTGGACTTGCTTCTCACCGGTGCACGAATGAGGCTCTCCACAAGGCAGGCCTTTTTATCTATTCTCTGTAGAGTTTGTTCTACTAGTGCCACCCTTTGAGCATTTGCATGCAAAATACCAGTGCACTGAGTCAAATCTGCCACTACACAAGAGTGCTTGACCGAACTAAGCCTTGATTTTTTTCCCAGGCCAGCTGACTGTGGAAAGTTTTGTTCTTTGCAACTCTAAATACTTGTGTTGTTTCAAATGATATTTGACTGTAGCTCATTTAAACATTTGTGGCTTTTCATTTGGAATGATATCACTGTCCCAGCTAGATCCTGTGGAGCGAGGATTGGAAAATTCACTTTATGAAAAACTATAATTTTAGAGTCAGCAATGTCTTATTTAGCAAGAAATGCAATTTTGAGCATATCTGTTACCCAGTTATTTAAATTCTTCTGTCTTTTAGGATAAACCTATCTATAACAACAAAGGCCATAGCATCCCCAAGAGTACTTTCTTTTACTCGTGTCTAGTATGGAATTGAAGTGACCTGAGTGTGTTTAGCCCCACAGAAGGGCTGCCCCCTCATGCAGCTGTCCCTGTCCTGGTTGGGTTCAGTTTGTGACACTGAGGAAGCCCTGAGAAATCTAGAGGAAACTGGGACAATTATCAAGTCTGAGTGTGGATCCCCTGCAAATGCAGCTTTTCCTGGGCTTTTGTAATGGTTTTGGTAATTGTATGTCATTCTTGTAGCCTGGCTACAGCAATTTTTATATGTCCTGTTTTGATGACCTTTGCCTGCATTTTCTGGTACTCAAGAGTCCCAAAGGTGCCGAAGCTTACTGCACTTATGTGTTTAACAAATACCTCAGCCAAGAATTTAAAATAATTTATTATAAAAAATGTAAGGAAGGAAAAAGTATCTCATTGCTGCTCTGGCCAGAAATGACAAAACCCAGAAATTTCTTCCAGCCTCACTAGATCATGTCTTGAACAGAAATTCAGCACCTGTGTCCAACCTGCCAGCACAAGGAAGGAGAGAAAACAGAGGAATGTTCACTCCCTCCAGGTCTTTCGAGCTCTGATTCCCCACTGAGTACTTCACAGATGTTGTCCTGCATTGCTTTGTGCTATCAATCTCAGCTATTTCTACTTGTTCTTACTAAAATATAGCGTATCTTTTTGATTGCAAAAAAGTATATGACTATTGTCTTCCCTATGACATTGTACTATATTTAAGATGGTATCTGCAAGAGGGGATACTCTATAGCGCCTTTAAGCTTTGGGAGAGGCTAAGCTCCATGAAGCTTTGCAAACCAAGACTGAGAACATCATTGCTGCTGCAGTTGTGACAGCTGCACTGTTCTCAAATGCAGAATCTTAACTGTACCACAGACCGGGCTTTCTTAAACTTGCATAACAAATAGCTAGGGTTTGCTACATCTAGGCTGGGGCCTCATATCTTGCCTGACAAAGGGGGAGTTACACCAGCTGTAAGTGCTGATGAATATAAAGGAGATAGTAGGTAATGCATGATGGAATCTGTGTGTTTGTGAGTGTACTTGCACAGACCCAATTACAACAGCAGCTCACTATTGTGTTGTATTGCGTTTCAGGAAAGAAATGTGGGAAATGAACATAATAAGCATAAATATCCTGACAGTTTTTATTTTTTCCTTCCGGCTATGCTGAGCAGGGAGAGCAAAAGGGCTGAGGGAGGTGGACTTGGTTCCCAGTGCCATTGGCCTCGCTCAATATAAAGCACTTTGAGGCACCATCCTCGCTGGGGTCAGCAGTAGTGTGTGCTGACAGCAGTTCCCCAGGGCATTTCGTCTGAGGCAGGTGCTGTGCTGCTGGTACCCCAGGGGGAGCAGATACTCAAATAGCCACTTCTGCACTGTTCTGTAGGGCCCAGAGTGCACCTCTCTGCATGCCTGCCAGATGGTGCAGAGAGGCCTTTGCTTTGCCCTCGCTGCTCTGTCTCATCTGCTCCAGCTGCCAATTGCAGCTTGAGAGAGACTCGATTCCCCTTATCCCGGCACACCAGTAGAGTTAATGTCAGGTTGCACTGGGCTCTGGTGTCCTTTGGGCACCACACCTCAAGTACTTGAAAACCTTCCTGAGAGCATCAGCTATATGTGTGCTGCTGTCAGGGCTAGGCTCCATGTGAGGCACAGGAAGCTGTATCCTCAGCTACCATCAATTACCAGTTAAGTGGATTTGTAACAGCAAGGCATGATACTCAACATTTTTATCCTCCTTTTAGCTGGATAGTTGGGAGGAAGATGCCCAACTCTCAGTGGAGAGCTAGAAAAGAGTTACTTGTGGGTAGCACCCGTGTAATTTGCCCTGAGCTGGCACACTGGCAGAGATGCTATTTCAGATGCCTCTCTGAGCAAACATATTCCCAAAGCACAATGTGTGTGGGTCTTGAACTTGCAGAAATCCATTAACAGGGCTGGTATGGGAGTTGCCTGGCTGTCACATGGGGTGTGTTTGCAAGAATCCTGTTAGAAAAAAATAGATCCTTCTTGACAATAGAGTAACCCCAAAGCAAGATTTTAAGATGTTGTAAATGGGAAGATCTGAGGTGCTATTTGCAGAGCAAGACTGATATAAGCTCGGAAAGCACTATTAAAAGCAGTGCAGAATTATTGATTTATACTAGCTGATAATGTGTTCCTAAAGCTGCTTTTTAAACCAACGTAGTTCTTATTGCTTGCCCTTGTCCTTTCTCACGTTGTTACTTCTGTCACTTGCTTAAGTGCTGACAATTTAAAAATGTATTTAGAAGAGCGTTCAGTGGATTTTGAACATGATACCGTTAATAGGAGCATTGTTCTATCAGTCTCGGCAATTACTCGATTTCCTCTGCAGGGCAAATCTGCCGTTTTATCCACTTAGGCACGAGATTACCACCTTGTGAAACAGCATTGCTATTTCCTCCCTGCCAAATCCCACCCAGCATCTGAGGGTGCTCCAAGCAGGAGGTTAGGCATTTGTCTGCTTCGTTGCTGGCAAGGGGAAAAATATACACTCAGAGGAAAAATCTTTCCTGACTTCTCTGACCTGAAGAGGTCAGAATAGTTTTTAAGTAACTGCGTCCATGTAGCGCTCTTATTTTTAGCAGAGCAGGAGCTAATGCAGCCAGCTTGCCTAGTACTGTCCATTCAGCATCTCCGTTGATATGTTAATCACATCCTCAGCAGTCTGCTCGAACCAGCAGCAATGATGTAACCGAGCTCCCAGCAAATCCTTTGTTTAAGCGATTGCTTCTGCTCTGAGCCGCTTGGGCTGCGGCAAAAAGAGCTGCATCGAGCAGGAAAGAACGGAGCTTCGAGAAATAACTAAGCAGTTTGCCTTGGAAGGGCAATTTTCCTGAGGTGCTTTCCCAGTTATCTTGTTTTCTTTTTTTTTTCTACGTTTGTGCTGATTGCACACATTCGATGCTGTGTTTGCCATCCTGTTGCTGAAAGCTTTCCAGGATAGAGCCCAGGATACAGCCCTTTTCCTCCACTCTATCAGCGAGGCATAGAAGAAGTAGATTTAAAGATTTGACTCTGGCTCAGTAATTTACTCGGTGCATACAAAAATGTAGTAAACACATGGACCAGATCAGTGAGGTGGTACCACTGTATCCAAATCTCAACAATCTGGTATGCAAAACTGGACTTAGCATCTTTTTACTCAACAGGAGACAAAATAGTCTTCTGAAGACATTCAGGTTTCTTTCATTCCTTTGGAGGTAATTCATAGACTTTTACTTACCGAGAAGGCATCTGCTCCATGTTACGCTCTGCTTTTCTGCTGTGCAGAGGCCATTAGCAAGCTCATGTCTTCAGCACCATAGCAAGTGATAAGGAAATCAGATCTGGTCCGAGAAGGTCATAGTAGAAATCTGCTTCACATGATGAAAGTCAAATGGGGGAATGGTTGACCAGAGAAGATAAATGTCCGGTCTTGAACTTCCAAACATGAATATGCTTATATCAAAAGACTCAGTATGCTGACCTCAGAGCATCAAGTGCTACAGATTAAGGGCTTAGCCCCAGTGAGATCATGTTGTACATACAGCACACCTGTGATTTGGCATAAAGGTCCTGTCCTGACTTTCTGTCTTCCTTTGTGGTTTCTACTTACTTTTTATTGATGTAAGTTATTGGGTGGAGCCTGTGGCTGTAGGCAGTGTGATTTATGGAGAGACTGGATGTTGCGTGTTCCCCAGAGCTACAACATCAGAAGGGAAGATAGGGCTCATTTCTTTGGTAGCACGACTGGAGATGGCCTTGGTTCACACAGGCTGTTCTCAGAGTGCTTCACTGCCTCGTTTTAGTACAGCTGCCTGAGAGGTGATGAACAGCAGCGCCCATGTGCAGACATGGGATCTAGTAAGGGAGGACATGTGTTTACATACCCAGTGGGCAGGGAAGTCAGTCTCATAGAAGTAAAACACATATCAGCACAGGTGAGCAAAGAGGAGCCTGAGGGGTATGCTGCCTCCCTCTTGTAAATTTAAATGCTTTTGAGACTTCTTGTATGATAGGTATCTATACTTAGAAACGTATTCAATGTGGGTAAAAGGGTTTTAGAAAACTGCAATAAAAGGCCAAATCCTGCAGCCAGTGTTCTAACCTAGAAATGTTTATCTTATTTTTTTGCACAGGTTTTATCAGCAAGACTCAAAAGTTCATTTGCTTGGTTGTAAGAGATATCAAATTTAATTTTTTCAGCCTTTGTTTGCTAGAGTTGATTCTGAGTCTGAAGAGGCTTACACGAGGTAGCTTGCCCTTGCTCTGCCAGGGGTTTACTCACTGAGGAGTAGGTAAAGTAAGCAGTGCCTTTTTGCTTGGCAGCTGCTTCTGTGCTGCTCTAAGAATTATCACAGGGTGAATCATAACAAATGTGTTGGATCTTGGAAACTATTAAAACACACCTCTAGGAGGCAAATATCCAGTGCTGTATTCACCTAGTTCACTGCATTTGGCCATTTTTTTCTCCTTCTTACTCCATCAATCATATAAGATTGACAGACTGAAGAATAAACTGAAACAGTTTTTGGCCCTTGAACACCAGTAATATATATATTCAACTACATTACTCGTAAAATAATAACAATCTATGTAAAACAATCAATATTTGCTTTCTGGGGAGATGCTACAATGATACCTCTTGCTTTCTATCCATCCTTTTTTCCCATGGAATAACAAAAGATATGGATATTTAAGTATGCAAGCTACCAGAGTGTGAGACTTGGACATTTTTTTTGTATTTACATGGAAGAAAGGAAAGGTGTGTAGGGACATTGTAAGTGATACACTAACTTAATGCAAATTATTTGCCTGAAGTAATGGAATAAAAAGAAAACAGTGGAAGAGGAGACAAGTGGTTTTCTTGTAGACTGCAGGAGAGAAGTTCAGTGCATCTGGAAGGCAGCAGGGCAGAGGCAGCATCTTTGTAATTGAACTGGCATATGGCAAAAGAAGTGTTGTAGCAAATTTGCATCAAAATAAGGGTGGTGTTGAGTTGAACTCCAATTTAGTAATTGTGGGTGCCAAGTGGATGAATTTAAGTCAAAAGTTAAGAATTGTTGTGATTACTGTGGTTATTCTGGGTTCCCTGTTCAGTTTGTCCCAGCAGGCGGCATAAAAGATTAAAAATTTTAATGTAAGGATGGTGATAGAGAGAGACATTCTCCACTGCAGAAGTCTAGAGTGGGAAATGCACAAAATATTGATGAAATGGGAAGTACTCCCAGTTCAGTTCAATATAGGACACTCAAGTTTTTCAGTCCTCAAAAAAATGGGTGCTAATTGGCATAAATGGATTTATGTCTCAACAAAATAGAATTACTTTGGATAAACTGACCTTTTAATTCAAGGGAGAAAAAAGAGCACCTTCCAGAACAAATAATTAGTCAAGCCTAAGAGTATTTCAGGCACCTCATGGTTGATTTAGTTGTTCAACAGAGAGTGAGTTAAAAGTTGAGGGAAAGCAAGTACATTTGGAGAACAGCATCAACGATTGCAGTACTGGTTATGGGAGGTAAAGCTGCATCCTCAGTAAACACATTACTGGAGCAGCTCAGATGCATTACAAAGAAGCATATGGAGGTGGTCTCCTTTTGCAGATAGGAAATGCTCACGTGGATTCTCAGGTTGTCCAAATGTCCTTCTCTCATTGACCTCCTTACCTCACACCCTCAGTCTAGCTTGTTGAGCTCCCACAGCAAGTATGGCAGCTAAGAGATGACGTCGACATCCTCCACTCTCCAGTTCAGTGATTCTTTTCCACATCTTTCTCTCTTTTCCTGCTAATGTACAGTTGTTCCCTACAGTACATGGAAGGTTTATTTCTACTTTTCCTTGTCAATTAAGTTAAACTCCCAACTGCACTGTGTCTAACTCCTACAGTATGTGAATTCCATACCTTTTCAAAATTATCCTTCCTGGATATAGCATATAAGCAAACTTCATTTATCATGTAAGGACTCTGGGGAGAGGGCAGTTAATCTTGATTTATCCCTGGAGAGTGGTGAGGTGGAAGCCAGTTTGAAGGTGTGAATAGCTGAAAGAACTTGATTTTTTTCACAGCTCTGAAATGAACAAAGAATTCCTTATGGAAAAGAGGCATTAATGGAAAATATTACAAAAAGAAAGAAGAGAAGAGCAAATGGGCTGGTGACCTCAAATTTGGGGTTGTTATTTGCCCTAGTGTGGTGAGATAGGAGAGCCTCTTTTCTACATCATCAGTCTATCAAAGTTTGAAAGACCAGGAGAAAGAGAAGGAAATGGGCTAAAATGGAGACACTGCTGCTTTTTCAGCACCCTTTGCAAACATCGCTGCTTATTATCTATTACACAAGAGTCATGGAAGATGTTTTTCAAGTGGTTTTTTTTGCTGATAAGGTTGATGGTCTTGACTGATACTGGGGGCATTTGGATGCAAGGGGAATATCCTGGCCTTCCTGCCAGTGGGAATGGTTGGATGTCTGCATTCCATATGGCCCTGGCTGGTTTTCTGAGCCACTGTTTGCTCACCCATAAATAGGTGGGGAGAGGATATCTGCGTCTTTGCATTTTCATGGTAGGTCTCTGGAACTTTGTTTGTGTCTGTCTTCCTGTAGTGTATGGATGTAGCAGTGGATGGTAGGGAACAAGCTGGGCTTACCTTCAGTAAGATACTGAAATGCTATATTTTGGCTAAATTCAGTCAGTTTGGTATCTGTGCTTTTCCAGCCAGAGAGCTGGAGTTCATCCAGACATGATCCTGGTTGCTAGTAGGAAGGGATCTTGAGCCTATTCTCGGTGTGCACTTACCACTCTGGGATGGGCTTTGTTCTTCGCTTCTCCCATGAGGTTCAGAGTCTGTGATTCACAGTCCCAAGGGACTTTTGTGGCCATCTGCTTCTGGTGAACTGGGTCTCAGTATGCTAATCCATCCTGTAATCTGTGAATTTGATCTTTGTTGTCTTCTGTTCTGCTTAGGGAATGTCAGGAATTAAAAAGAAAAGAAAAAAGTGCAAGAGTGTTGCTTGTGTGAGCTGCAGCACCATTGCACACCTTTTTTTCCCCTTTTCTCCCTTGGAGTGCAAATTTGAGGTATTGGCTTGGATTTGCAAAACTGCAGATAGTTCCTAAGAGGTCTCTTTCTACTTTGAGCGCTGAGGCACTGGCTGAGATCAGCTAGGTGCCCTGAAATGCTGCCTAGATCTAATATTTGTGATAACCTCACACCAAGGGCCCTCACATTTACAAGCTGCTTTCCTAGTGCCTAGTGCCCTAGTAATGCCTGGATCACTTGATACTGAAGAAGTGTCGAGAGCTTTGTTCTATCTGTTGTGCTTCCCTGGGCGTGGTTGGGTGGTGACAGCAAAGATGGTAACTTTTCCCCTTACATGGAGGCAGAGAGATGCGTGAACATATGTGTTTTTTAGTTAGTTTATGTAAGTCTACTTTGAGGTGCATTGGGAAGAGGATGTGTTTTGTACAACTAAAAATAACTATGTCTGAAGTTTGTGTATTACCTTTCTCTAGGGGAAAACAGACTACAAATTATGTGTTAAATTGGAGTGAAACAGGATAAATGGAATTTGATTAAAGAAATATAACTCTGCAAGTATACTATTTTTAATTATCTTGTTACTTCTGTGGAGATTTTTTGCTTTAAATCCTAACATGAGTCCTTAAAAGCACTAGTGATATTGGTAAACAGTTAAGCACTTCCTGATAGGAACTAATTTGATAGCATAGCAACTTAAATGGCTGCTTTAACCTCTGGTTCTTGAGGATTGGATGGTGAAACTACCTTGTAGTCAGTTCCTCAGTAATATTATAAAATATATATTTTTTCAGGATGTGAAATTTGCTTCATACAGGTACATAGGTGTACAAACATACATACATACGTACAGCCTCGTAGACATGCATTTCAGTGTATTTTCAGAAAGCTCTTTGTGGGATTAGCTTGGACTATGGAAGTGAGGAGCTGAGACATCTGACTTCTCCATGTATTCTTCCTGCACTCTCAAAAGTTGGGACATTCTTGGACGTGTTAAAAAAAATGAGTTGCAAAGAACGTACTTTATGAACGCTTGTGGCATTCATTGCCTGACTTCATTGTATGGTGCACTGCTGACAATGGCCACTCCATAGCCTGTCTTACTTGAGAGCAACAGCTCAGAAGAAGAATGATGGCAAGCTTTGGTTTATCTTTTGTGCAAATACGATTTTTTTCCTACTATTTTACCAAATAATAATTTGTATTTCTATGAATAAAACTTACTGCAACGAGGAAGACTTTGGCTGGACATAAGCGTTACAAGACCTGGTTCACATAGGCAGATTGCAGGGTTTGGCCCTAGATATTATCTTTAGAAAAGCTGAGCTATGTAAAGCTGTAAGAATGGCTGTAGGAGTTGGGAAGACATGATATGGAGTAATGTATGTTAGTGTAGAATGTGTGAGCTAGGAAACCTGAGAAGATAGAGTGAAATTGCAAGCAGTGCATAGCCACAGCAGGAGTCTGGGAGGATCAGTCCCTCCTAGGGACAGGAGGGAATCACACAAGTCACAAACATGCACTCAGGGCTATATGCAGTCATGGGTTATTAAGCACCATTGCAAAAGCGAAATGCTAGAGGAGCTGGTACAAAAAGTGCAATAAAATATGTATTAAGATGATGAAATATGTATTGGAACGAATGCTAAGTGGGATAAGCGTGACTCTTAAGTGAAACAAATCTGGCAGGCTCTAACTGACTTCTGGAGAAACCCCACTGCATGTTAGCCCTCTGCAGATGTTGGAGAGTTTCCACACTGGAAAGTCTACACAAAGCACTCTTTCTATGTGTTGACACAGTGCTTCAAAGGGGAATTTAGCACTCTTTGATTTCTTCTTTGAAAGGAAAGCAGACACTGAGGTGTCTTGGTCTCCTGAGGAAGTGCTCATGCACGCTCTAAGCCATAAGGGTGAATGGCCTGGACATGAAATAAGTTGCACACTGTAATGGTCTTTATTATGGCAGTCTTTTCAGAAAGAAAGAAGAAGTGGAATATTTTCTGTTACTCATTCCCATTCCCACAAACTTGTCCTGCTCATAAGAGCTCCGTGCCATGCTCCACTCTGACTTATGTCATAGAACCATAGAATCATTAAGGTTGGAAAGACAATCCAACCATCAGCCTATGCCTGTGACCGCTCTAGCCCATGTCTTTCAGTGCCATATCTACTCTTCTTGAATACCTCCAAGGACGGTGATTCCACCACTTCCCTGGGCAGACTGTTCCAGTAACTCACCACTCCTTCTGAGAAGAAATCTTTCCTAATACCCAACCTGAACCTCCCCTGGTGCAACTTAAGGTCATTATCTCTTGTCCTGTCACTAGTTACCTGGGAAAAGAGGCCAACCCCCAGACATCTTGGTACAGCATTTTAATGTTTTACCACTAAATGATGAGAGGGACAGATTTAAAATCTTCAGTTTCACCAAAGGCATTAGAGTTGCATAGGGCATAATGAAGGCAATATCTTTGTATCCTCCAAGACACTGCAATTCTGTGAATGCAATTACAGTCCAGTCCTAAGGCCCTTGTTATCAGCTCTTCGAGTGGTCTCTGGCACAGTGGGCTGTAGTGATTCAGAAGACAGAACTCTGAATCCATCTCTACCAAAAAGGTCTCTTGGAGAGTAAAACTATGAGGCTCCTGTTATCATGCTTCTCAGTAGCTGTTTACAGTTCTGGCCAAAATCCTATTGTAATTATTACTAATTAGTCATATTCCTGCAAAGCATCAGGGAAGGTTTTCCAGACAGAATAATCACTAATGAATCTGTAATCCAGCTTTGATCACTCATTCCTTTTGAATGCTGGTAGGCGGAGTTTACATGCCAATATTTTCTGAATAACGAAGATGCTGCCTCTAAGGATCCTTTGGAGTTAATGTTTTAAATATGGATCTAGTATGTATTCTGGGCTCCTGTAGCTGTCTTTCTCCTAATTTAACATTAGGAAGAAAACATTTTGGCAAATTGAATTAGTCTGCAGGATTTCACATGCACCTACTGAAATAAAAAGCAGGGTTCTCTGCTTTTGGAGGAAATTGAAGCAAAGAGGTAGAAATACTTGCAAGACAGACAGGCTGCTACCTCAGACACTTGCACAAGTGGCTCAAGGATGAGTGACGAAGATTTGATCCCTCCTCATTCTGCATGTTAGTTTACGGCACTGAAACATTTTTCAATGTCAGCATCTGACATCAATTATTCAGCAAATAATTATGGCCAGCTTTGACAAAGCAAAGTATAAATATCATTTCTGGTGAGGCATAAATGTCAGAATACTGTCTGTAAAATAGCTAAAGGCCATGTAAATTGTAATTAAAAGCATTTAATTTAATCGTCATTAGGAACATCATTATGTCCACTTACAAATTGCTTCAGTGTAATTGTCACAGTTGTAGCTAACTACATATTTAGTTATTAGCCAGCTTTTTGTCAGGGACAAACTGACTAAGAGATTATCAACTGTTTCAGAGCAAAAACAGAGGGTGTCTGTTTGTGTATCTGTAACATGTGCATGGATGGAATTAGATGGAACTTGCCATCCTTGCCCCCACATGTGCTGTAGAGAGGCACCAGCTCAGACATACCCCATAGCTCCAAGTAAGTCCTTGTGCAGAGATGAGTGGATGCTATCTTGAAGTTCAGTAATTCATGACAATTTGGTTGTAGGGAACCAGAGCCAAAGGTTTGCCCCACAAAATGAATCAGACTTGAATTTCCAAGGGACAGAAGTGTTTTAGTCCCAAATGGCACCTGTTTCAGTCTTGGTCCTGTCTTAAAGCATAAGAATATATGGGAAAAGTCTATGTTTCATGCAGTTATCATTTTCTAATCAGGTTACCTATGAAATTTGTGCATGGACTTTGTTGTTGTGATGCACACTGCACGTTGCAGAAGCCTGGAGCTATATCCTGTCATCAGCGATTTTCTGGTGGAGAAAAGATGATGTCTTCCACTGGTCAAGTGGCATCAACCAGTAAATTACTGTAATTCTTTCCTTCAGATCTCTTGATTGCTATGGGGATTTTGGGTCTGATCCAATGCATATTGAAGTCAATGGGGAATTTTCCCACTGACTCTGTGTGATCAGAACTATACCTGCTGCAGAGGAGTGAAGAATGTGACACATGTTGGATTCTGCTGAGAGCAACCTGACCTGAATCTAAAGAGACTAAGAGCAGCTACTGCAATACTTAGCTTAAAAAAGGAATGATTTACTCCACTGCCTCAGGATACAATGCCACAAATGAATGAAAGAAATTAAATAGCACTTGAGAGATGAGTAAAAATAGTCTTAAGTGGACATGAAAGCTTGAAACGGATGTCCAATAATATTGTTTAAAAGTAGAAAGTTCTAATTGTTGGAATGCTCTTCCCAAATAATCTGTACTGTTTCTTCTAATTGGCATAGCAGAGATTTGCACCGAAACCATTGCTAATCCTATAAACTCATGATTTTGATAAAGTGAGTTGCTCAGGGCATTGCTAATTTTATTGTCATGCTTCCATTTGCTATCATTCATTAACCCTCAAATGGCAAGTTGATCTGCATACACAAATGAGAAAGTAATATTCATCTTCATAGTGACTATAATTGTGAGTGGAAAATGACAATAAAATGAATATGTATACAATCTAAATACAATACCTCTTCATGTGTGTTTGTATGTTACCTGCTGGAAAAGGTCCAGATTCTCATCAGCACGTGCAAAATTAAATCTGGTACGAAGAAATTCTGTAATGAATGGCATTATACTTCAGATGGCCTAGTATTATACCGCAGGAACCCCAATATGTAATAATACTGCTCCTTGCAGCTCACTGTCTTATTCATTTAAAAACACATATCACATTGTTTAAACTGCACACAGTTATTACAGCAGCTATCAAGCACTGATAGCATGATATCTGGGTCTCAGACCTGACAATCTGGCTCATTGGGTCTAGTATTATCAAAGATAAGTTCAAAGAGCAAATTCTGACACTACAATGGATGAGACATCCATCATCACTATTACAGGAGATACAAAGGACTGTATAAGCATAACTAGTGTTTCTGCAGATGTGTTTAAGGCAGAAACAGTGTGTATCACTGGGGCGAGGAGGAAAGGCTTGCAATATTGATGCTCTACTCTTCATTTGATAAAGATAAGCAAGGCACCTTAAAGAGGATTTTAGGAATAATGACTTGGTCCGTAAGATTTAACTTCCCTCTATTCCACTTCCATTCTGAAAAGAATAAAAGTCTGTTCAGGAAAATACTGGAACCTTTATTTGCCAACTACTGGCCTAAATTCTACATCTGAAAGCTAGAATAACACCAAAATCCACTTTTTTCTTATAAGTTAATGTCATCTTGTTAAAAAGTGCTTCATTATGTGATCATTCGGTAGTCCTTAAATAATTGGATATTGATACAGTCTGGGTTTGCTTCCAACAAAAGAAGTTTGGATGTTAAATAGCATCTCTCTAAGCTGGTAGTAACCAGGAGAGGTCAGTTTGCATGCTGCTACCAGGATGCTCTGCATTAGAGTGCTGCCTGCCGCTCTTCCAGTAATGTAGCTCCCAAGAAGCACAGTCCTGCAGTTAATGCAGAACAGATTCCATGTGCCAAACAGTGATTTCATTGGTCAAATCCCAACCAAATAAAAAAAGTGGCTCCATGCAACACAGGGGAGGGTCAGTGGCTGTAGAACAAGGTCAGATCGCTAGGGAAAGTGCTTCTGAGTAAAACTTTTTATGGATAGGTCAACTTGGATAAGCAAATTTACTACTTGCCTAGGTATTACAAAAAAGTGAAAAGAAGACATAGGGAAAAATACCCTATTCATCATCTAAGGCTAATCTTCAAAGTGTTTTCTTCCATCCGAGAAAGCTGCCTTAGAGCAAAAACAATACAACGGTGCGTATTACGTGTTCTCCTGAGGAAGAAACAAAATGTTTAGACTGACTACTTCTAAATAAATAAATAAATAAAATTACTTCAGCATACTTGAGCTCAAGACAGCACAGTAAAAGAAAAATGCTTGTTAAATCACTCCCGTGTGCAAATATTGCAGTAGATTTGATGTTCCAAGAATTGACTGCACCAGCGAGTTAATTGTCAGGATATTATTTTTTTAAAGGATATAAATAAGGAAAAGAATAAGGGCAGCTGGTTCGGTACAGTGACATCTTAGTGAGCTGGCACCATGTTCCCTATGGAAATGTATCTTCTGGGCTGAACAGTATTTCTTCAGAGATGCCAACGAAAATATAGCAGACATTTGATATTTCAAAATATTGCAGACATTTGATGTTTCTTAAAAAAGCTCAGTCCGCACTGCCTGAACTGGATGTTTGTTAGAGTGCTGGAGCAAATGGAAAGCACACCACTCTGAGCTTAGAGATCTCCTCAGGAGAGGCTGATATTGCTGGATTACCTGTCAAAAATGATCTGAGATGAAAGGAGGAAGGAGCAAAGGGAAGCTATAAAGCATTTGAGGTGGGGAAAAGAAAAAAAAAGAAGTAAAGTTCTCGAGGTGCTGTCAGTATATTTAATCAAGGAATAAAGTCAGATGGATGCCTTGTATAATTCTTCTGACTTTGGTAGATTTTTACTGAGAGGCTTTTCTGGCAGTACAGATTTGTCCCTTTTGTTTACATTTCATTTCATAGCTGTATCTTGAGGTTTTCTGCAGTGTCTACATATGAGTTTATGTATGAGCAGCATGTCCACTATAAACAGACAGCAAGCCTTGCTTCTTTCTTGGCATCCATCGTAATTAAACACAAAAACAAGCAAATGAAAAATCTATCTGCATCTTTTAACTGATACTAAGGTATCATCAACTCTAACAGAAGGTTATTTAATGTCCTTTTGTTTAGTTAGTAGTTGCAAAGTTACTGATCTCTGTGGTCACAATGAGGATTAAGAACTGGTGCTTTGACACAGGGCTCTTGGGTGCATACATGACATCAGCAGCTGACTCAAAATCTGTAAGAAACAAGAAATGCTTTATTTTCTGGGAAGATGAGGAAAAGGTCTTGCCGGAAGGAAATATCTACAACATCTGTTCCTGGAAGTGTAAGGCTGCTGCAAGGTACTCTCTGAGCTCAGGACATTCTCACACCACAGTGCTGCAGAGAAGAAATAGCCCTGCACAGTCCCTGCTAGTGGCAGCAGCAGCAGGGAGAAGCCCTGCGTGTGTGGATACTGGGCCTGTGTTCTTCACCTCAGCAGAAAGGATCCATTTGTCATGGAAACTACACAGTCGGTTTGGAGGGGTGGGGAAGAGGTGGAGAGTAGATGATATGCAAAGAGCTGATGAGTTCATGCAGCAAAGGAGAAGAGAGGGAAAAGTCCAGATGTGTTTCTGCAATTCAGTTGAGAAGAGCAGTACCCAATTATCTCAGAGCCGGCGCACAAAGAGAATGTAAATGTGCATAACCATCTGCAACCAGCTGATGTGTGAGCTCGTGTAGTCACCCAACACCTGCAGAAGAGAAACTTGCTATTTCTTACCAGTTGGGAAGGAAACAGATACAGTTTTGCTCCTAAGTCTCTGGTCATCTCTAGTTTCTCTTATCATGTGTCTCTTGGGGGAATCTTCCAGCAATTAGTTTCTAATTGCTTCAGTAGCTTACAGCTCATTTTATGACAAATACCATCCAAATGTAATGGCTCTTGAATGTTTCAGAGCAGAAATTAATTGCATAATAATTTTTTACCCCCCTCCTCTTCCTGCTCCCCTTTCTTCCATCACATAACAATTCATATTTCAAACGGAAAGAATATTAAAAAGGAAGGTGTTTTATCACTCAGTATCCTGTCACTGTTGAACACAAAGAAACAGCTTGATGTGTAATATCTTTACTATAATGATGCAATTTGAACATTACTGCCAAAATTAGTGTGGATCCTTTAATACCTCTCCCAGGTGCTGTTCGGCTGGGGCAAGGCGGCTTTAACCTTCTGCCTTTAGGAATCCCCTTGGTAAATCAGCGGCATCTTGGGATCATCTCCAAATGAAATTTGCCTGCTACACAGCAGCCAGGAGACGTGATAGGATTGTAAAGCAGGACTATTTTTTCACTGAAGAAATGCTTGAACTCACTCCAGACAATTATGCAGCCTGCCATTTTACACACCATCTATTTCAGTATTCCTGCATCAATTATTCTTTTAGCTGCATGCTAAGCTAGAACTTGTCATAGCTCTATAGACTTGGAAGGGATGGGACATATTTCAAATTTAAAAAAAAATCACTTTCATTTGAGAGGCTTTGGGACGCTCCTTTCAGCAGCCTTGCTGTATGTTTTGTGCAAAGTACTTTTTATCTCTCAGCCTGCTTAACATTTTTAATTTCTGCGCTAATATGGTTTAATTCAGGACATAATGCTGAATTTTCCATGACTCTCTTAGCTGTCATCTGAATTGAAAAGACCTGTTTAATTAGAAAAAAATAATAGCTTTATCCAAAGATTAACAGAAATTAGAGTGAAAACAAAATTGTTCTGATAGAGGGGGCATATGCATTTGCATTAAATTCAGGAAATCTCCCAAAACACAAAGAACGTGTTTCGAATTATAATTAAGGAAGAAATTCCAACTCCCTGAAAGAACAGCTTCATGGCAATTGTTACTTTCCCCTAGCTTGAATGTAGCATGTTACAATTTGATTCTTAAAGGACAGCATTTTTAATTCCCATTAATCTCTAAAATTAACAGTGTAATAAAGATCCTTGCAAACACTGGAGTTTAACAAGTCAAAATGTCCTAAGGAACCTTTTTGGAATATTTTAACTATTGAGGAAAAGCTTCAGTGCTTATAAGTGTGGTGAAATGCAAGGCCAGTTTTAGCTAGATACAGAACCAACTGCATCTTCTGATCCCCTTCAAGAATTGGCCTGACTTGGGTCCATAGCCTGCAAATAAAGTTACAGCTGGAGGACAGGACAGCTTGTTCATTATCAGGCTTTGGAGGTCTGTATTAGGAAGGATGGCTTGAAGGTCCAGTACTTCATACTCGTGTCTTTTTTTCATTAACGTTGTCTGCAGTGAAAATACTAGCTTTTTTATGTCTCCTTTGAGGAAAAGGTATGTTGGATTTTGCGAATGTTGACAAAACAGAGAGGGGCCTGTACAAAATATGAGCTCAGTGGTGCATCCAAAAATTAGTTAATAGACAAAGTATCTTTAGATACAATGAAAATAGCAGGCATGCTTTTGAAAGACTCTGTAGTTGGAGATCTAGACCAAGCAACTCCGTGGAGAGGCTGAGATACAAGTGTGTATATGAGGTAAATGGACAGAACAGTCTTGTCTGATCAGAAAAGATTTTTGATTGCGAATGAGTTAAAGTTCATACTGGAAAAAAATTGTTGTAACACGTTGCCATAGTCCTAATCAATGTATGCTTTCTACTCAAGATGCCAGGGAAGACAAGGTTATCTGTAGTGAAGTGTGTTAGTGTGCTGCTGCCACCGTGCTGGGGAAAGTGCAGCCAGCTTGAAACCCGCTACCTTCCCAGTCAGTGGTGATGCCTGACTTGAACTGAAGTGTCCTCAAGCTCTCCTGATGCGCAAATAATAATGGCAAGTCTGATGTTGGTTTTACCTTATCGCTTATTTTGGAAGGAGGTTACTGATGTCAGCAGGACACATGACAGTGTTGAATAGCTACAGTTCTCAGAGAGGCTGCCTCAGTGAGAAAAGCACATCCACTTGTTGCATGGAAACCAAATCTGTTTGTATTAAGTATGATTTCCTTTGTCATTCTGAGTGATTATCAAAGACAATTTCCTATCTTGTGTCATCATACACCACATCACAGAGGGGCTGTAGGAACAAATCCTGCTATTTCGTACACCTGTGTAATCCTTCATTTTGCCAGAACTTTATTCTGCCTGAAGGCACCGTGCAGGGATGCCATCCCTGCAATCCATGGTTGCACGCTAGGCAATAGATAGGCAGAATGGAGTTGCAAGAGCAATGGACTTATCCCCAGTAAGTGGAAATGCATGAATAAATCAGTTCTGTCCCCCTGTTCATCTGCAGTCACTGTTGCTGCAGTTCTGGGCTGAAGTCCATCACATGTCCAGGTGAATGAAAATTCACAAAGGAATCTCTGCTTTGTAGCTGGCTAGTGTACTGTACTTTGAAATGTTTGGGCTGAGAATTCAGTTCTTGATGCATCTCACCATGAAATAATTAACTGATGGAAGTACTTTTAAGGAGTACTGGCTGGTAAGAGTAAGAAGGAGAAGGAGCAAGGACATTTATATGACACTGAGGGGCAGAAAAGACACCCTTCCTAGGGCATCCATTTAGCAGGTAAGGAAAGCAGAGATGTCATCCTAGTCTTTTAAGCAGACAACGCGCACTGCATGTGTATGTGGGAACAGCTTTAACAGCAAAAATAGTTGTACTTCCTTCGTGCCCCAGCAGCTTCCACCTGAGTCTGCAGGCAGAGGGGTGGCTATGGAGCTGCTTGTGCTGATCTCCTCACTCACCAGTTAGGCATGGAGATAAGGGAGTGTACGGAGAAAAGGGCTCCTTGTGGAAGCAGAGATCAGCTGCAAGACTAAGTAAAGGCTTAGCTGTTGGTGTCCTCCAGCCCCTCAGAGTTTTCTTACAAGTGGTAGGTGAAGCTTTTCACTCCATTGGGCCTGTTGGTTGGCTAATGGTAGTATTATTTCTGTGCTCTCTGAAGATAGTGGTGTTGTCTGTGGGTATGCATCCAACCCAATCAGTCCTGGTACATGGGTTTATGTTGCTGAGGTTTGTATATCTTGCTTCTTAATCAGGGTGAGAAACCATTTACCGGTATCTCTCTACCACTATCAGTACCACTGTTAGAGTTAAAGAAAATCTTGCACAAAGCTGAACAACAGACTTTCTCTTTTGTGAAGATATGCACAATAGGATAGCAACACTGTAGTTTTTTAGGAGCTTGTAAATCCTTCATAATCTTCATCTGTTAACTAGGATGTCTGATTTTATGGTTTTCTGAGTGGAGAAAGGGTAATTTTTTAATATATTGATGTCAATGGGTGGGATGCTTATGCCTCTGCACTGCACAGTGCATTTGTCCTCCATGTAATACCATTATGAATACAAGAAAAAGCCTTTCTTCTAGGTAAAAAGAATCAACAGCCTGAATTTCTGTTTCATAGTCCCCTCCATATGTATAGAGAATGATGATAACAAACTAACCTTTCTACTAGGGGCTAATTGGATTTCACATGGTTTGGAAGCACCACTAATTCATCAGATACATTAAATTCAGCTTTAACATTCCTACTGGGTAGCTTGTCTGGCTATTGTCCTTCTCTCCCCTACTTTTTTATTCTATTCTATTTTGAGCTGCTCTATTTCCAATACTTAAATAAATAGGTACTTTCTGCTGCAGCCCTTTTGAGAGCAGCAGTTCTTCTTGCTTGAAGTATTACAAGTTGCTTTGTATATTCATGCATGAATATTTCTTATTCCATTTGAGTAAACATCATAAAATGAGTCCAAATAATGCATATTGATTAGAAGTTGGTGTCCCTACTCTGCTTCAGTCGCAATATAGCAAAATATTCCAAGTGGCCATAAAGTACTCACTGTACTATGCAGCCTAATGAAGAAAATCTGCATTTTTCATCAATAACAAAATGCTAAGTTGGAGAAATGATGGAAAGTGGTGTAAAAAATTCCCTCATGCATCAAAGAAAACGTTGGTCTTGCTGTTTTGCGTGGAATTTTTTCTCCTGAAGGTGAAAAAGGAAGAAAATATTTCTGCAGAATAGAGAAGTTGATAGTTTGATTGAAACAAATATAGGTTTGAATGTGAGCCATGAGTCTCCATGAATACAAGAGAAAGCCGAGGTCTCTGACTAACATTTTAAAGGATGGGAATCTCACTGCAGGCTTTTACAGAGTGAGCAAATTATGTGTGCTGAAACGAAGATGGTAGAGGTGATTTTTCCTTCC
Source organism: Aquila spilogaster (assembly GCA_024606505.1). Classification (NCBI taxonomy): domain Eukaryota; kingdom Metazoa; phylum Chordata; class Aves; order Accipitriformes; family Accipitridae; genus Aquila; species Aquila spilogaster. Next base: position 25,574,893 of record JANHGO010000044.1, on the reverse strand, counting down.
CCTCACAATGTACACTGCATTGTGAAGGGCCAGCAAGACCCTGCTTGTGACAAGCTTAGACAAGGATGTCTGGCACAGAGCAAAGATGGAGGAGCAGATGACAAAGTCCCCTTCCCTTACTGCAAGGTATCTCAGAGAGGGTCCCCAAAGGCACTATAATTGCCCTTGCATCCCTGGTGTGGGCTGGCATGCTGGAGTGCTCCCAATCCATTCGTGGATGCCAACATCCATGCTTTTTCTGCTCATCTTTCTATTGCTTATCCATTTTGAGTAGCATTTTTTCCTAAAAGCAGATAAGTAATTTTCTTTCTGTGAATGCAAATGTGGAATCTATTGAGTGGGTGTGTGCATGCTTTGAAGGAGTAATTGAGTCCAAACATCCCTTATTTTAAATGCAGGAAACCAGAATCTAATAAAATACAAATCAATTCAGTATCTGCTTTGGGCTTGCAGTCTTCAGACTGTTACAAAAAAACTGTATTAAGTGCTGTGCATTCCAGTATTAACATCTTTATTTCCCATTATGTCTGTTTAACCATTAAGTCATCTGAAATCTTTTTCTTTCTAGACATGTGGTGAAAAGCTTGTCAGAGAAGAGAAAGCAATTCATTTAAAATCCATTCAGCATGTCCATTCATTCCTGATATTCACTCTGACACATGACCTTGCTGAGGCTTCTTGTGGACAAGCCTGTATATGTTTGGTTGCTGTACCATGCTTTTTTGATTGCAAGCACACAACTGATTAACTGTAAAGCAGGGTTGCCTTTGTGATTTAGGGTTGTGGTTATTCAGACATGAAATAAACATACCACTGCCAATTCGACTTTGAGTGCAGGTGTTGGAGTATAAAAAAGCCCATTGGATTTTCCATTTGAGTAAAAACAGAGTTAAAACAGAGCTTAGTTATGTTCTAAAATGCTAAAATGCGTTGCCTTCAGCTGACAGATGGTCAGGTGTATTCAATTTTATAGCAGTTACAAAAGTACCTTTGAAAATGTATGCCTTAGAAAATGTATTTCTTCCCTTTATTCTGCTCTTAATAGGCTTTATGTGCGCATAGCAAGCAAGTTGTCTTCTACTGTCTTTCTGGCCTTAAAATAAACTATTTCTGAAAACAGCTTCCCCACACTCTCAGCTCTGGAGGCTTCTAAGGTGAAACAGTATGATGATTTCTTAAGAAATCAAATAGACATTTCTTTTCTTTGAGCACAACTATTAGATCTGCAGAAAATTAAGGAACAGTTTGAACATGGCTGTCACTTTCTGTTCTGCCATCTAAATTCCGAACAAGAGGGTTATGAATAAGGAAGAAAGAAACAGAAGAGGTCCTGCACTGTCCCTCTCTTACCCTAAGACTTATACAGAATGAAGCAATTGGTTAAAGACAGAAGTCTTGAGATGGAAGATGTTCAGTCCCCAAGTCAAACCTGTGATTATGTGATTCCAAATAACCTTTGCCAGATCTCTTCTGGCCATTTAAGCAGAGGTCTTTGCTGATTCCACAACATAAGGAAGAGATGGAAAATCTGAGGGCAGGATTACGTACATAAATCACTGTTCTGAATAATCACCAGCTACAGCATCTGACCATTTATCTTTCAGCCTGACCTGGCTATGTCAGCTAATAATAGGAACCTCTAATAAAGGCATTTCTCAGAAAGGTGAAAGAGACACTTCAGTTAACCCTCCCAGTGATGTATTACTCTTCAGAGAGACACTCCGTGTTCTTGGCAAATGGTGATGGCCAATCCAGGCTACCAGAGGTCTCCTTCCTAAGCGGCAAAGCTCAATCCAGCAGTGGCAGCACCCACAATGCAGCTGGAGCCTTTGTTACTGCAGTGACAACCTTCACACTGCTAGTAATAGAGTGACACTGAGGCAACACATTAGCCATGCGTACTCTGCAAGCTGTCGTTCTGCGGGTTATGAAAGGGAACAAAAAGTACTTGTTAAGCATAACACCCTTATAAAGCTCAGGAGGTTCTGCACTGGTAGGTGACATAGACTAAGGCTTAAATCTTCAGTCTTTTGATCTGTAATTCTTTTCAGTTATTTCATTTATTACTGAATTGCAATTTTGAAATACTTCTGCTGCCTCCTGGAGGATGGTAGGAATAGCTGGTTATTCACAGCTGCACACCTGTATCCTGCGTATTGACTGCTCCTTTTCCAGGCAAACTAAGAATATCTGTATCAAAGACATTTCAGCAAACCATGAGCTCACATCTAGCTCCATTTTGTCAGAATCCCGAGAAATGGTTTGTTCTACAGCTGCTGTGTTGAAATGAACTAGAAGGCTCAGCATCTCTCCGAAGGTCATATCTTTCCCTTCCGCAATTAAAATTGCTGCAGCAGACACTAATGGAATGTCACTGTGGAAATCCCCTCTTGGAAATCCTGGCTACATTGTCCTCTCGGGGAAGGTTTTTCTAATATACACAGAGAAGGATTTCATTTAATAAGGAAAGAAACCACACTTAAAGAAAACCCGAGGAATTGCAAATGGTCTTGTGCTCCTTAAAATCTTTTAATCTCTACCAACTTCTATTTCTTCCTGCCAACTTTCTGTTTCTTCTTCTTATATGCTGTAAAGTTTAAAAGAAATCAAAAATAGACACAAAGAAAAGTGTTATCAGCAAATGTATTAGAAATAATTACTTTGTAAGAAATAAATTTGTACCTCACCTACTGGAGTGTGAAGATTTAACTTCCTTTATTGGCATTGCTTAAGCTGCAGGAAATGGAGAGAAAACATTTCATGCAATGTGATCCTTTCTATGTCAATATTATCATTTTAGTCTTGAATTTCAAATCAAATATCTTTCTGTAAACAAAGGCTTGGAAACCAATGCTATTTATTCTCTCTACTGTAATTATATACACAGGTTTAATTTTCCATTACAGATAAAAATAATAATAAAATTTGCAGGTTTAAAAAGACAACATCTTACTAATTTTGTGGACGCCAGTGTCATTGCGAATTGTGCATGATAAGAACGATAAACACAGTCACCATTTTCAGGTAGCAGCACAGGTCTTTGCACTAGCAGAATGCTATCACTTCTCCATCCTATGCTTTAATGAGTTGATAGCTAACAGAAAAAAGAAGCATTTAAAACAATGATTTTCAGGTTGTCCATTGGGGTAATTTTTTCCAGGGTTTTCATGGTGTTCCAGACTAATTATTGCATATAATTAGAGCAGTTGATTAGGGTAAGCTAAAGCAGAATGTGTACTTTTAAAATAGTCTGGAGTGCCTGGGGAAAAACTTGTAGTAGTCTTTCTTTTTTTTTCTTTCTTTCTTTTTTTTTTCCTGAGAAAACATGAGAAAAAAAGGCTTTTGAAGAGTAGAGATCAGAAGATTCATAAGGTTATTCTGGAGTCACGAAAACCCCCTGAGCCAGTTAATGCAAGGTAGAAGTTCAGTACTGCTGGGCAAGGACACCCCTGGTGTGTTCCATATTGGCTGATAAGGTTTCCAAGCAGCTGTCCCAGCAGAGAAGCTCAGAGTCCCTCTTCCCAGCTCCATGCCCTGCAGGGATGTGTATATCTGGGGCTATTCTCCTGGTGTTTTTCTTCTTCTGTGCACATTTAGGCAGACTGGCTGGGAAGCAGTAAGATTCAGCACTTAAGTCACATGTTTTCACAAAGCAAGTTTATTCTAGCAACTTTATATAGACAATGATGCATATGGGGTATGTTTCAGGGACATACAGTACTGATCAAGGATTTAAATTTAATAAACAAAGGGTAAATAGGAAGTACTACGTGCAGTGAACAGAAGCAATGTGCCTAACTTAGAATTGCATGAAGTGACATTATTTTCTGAATTTTCAATGTTTTCCGTTGTTTGATGAGAAAGGGGTTGGTTTTTGTCCATCTTTCCTTCCAACAGGAAACAAAAGGGAATGAATAAAACAAATACAGAAGTTATTGTTTCCTTAATAGTAGGAGCACAACAAATGGGTTATGCAATTCATCTATTAGCCTCCAGTGCTCAGCCAGCCAGCTCTTCACAATTATAAAACACGCATAATAACCTACTACCTGAAGGGGCAAGAATGCAAGAAGGTGAATTGCAAGTATCTCTGCTTGACATGTAATCACATTTGTCCTTGTGCATCTGTCACACTTAGACACTTGATCTGAAGGCTTCCTTGGTTGTCTGGATTTTCTTTTTGCTTGTGGTAATGGGGAGCTCAAGGACAAAGTATACCCTTTGACTTGTGACCCGGAGACGGTGAAAGCCCCTCTGGGTTTTTTCTGATTTCATCTAAAAGGCTGTGAATATTTTAAACCCTTATGTTGTGATGTAGCTTTGCACAGCAGTTTCCATTCTGAAAAGCGAGCTAAGCAAACCATGAGTCTTTTCAGTGGCATACATATAGTACTTAGAATTCAGATGGGAATGTGGGTATTGAGCCAAACCCAATTATTTGCAAATGAATCAGTGGCACGCACCCTCCGGGAGGACTGTAATACCAAGTGCTCGTTTGAAATGTCATCATTCTGTGGGGGAATTCTCCATAAGCGATGTGTTAACTATTTGCATCCTAATTTCAGGCAAATAGAAATTGCACTTTGCTGAGTTTGTAAAGAAAATTCTGTCTTTGATCAACCCATTGCAGATTTCATCTTGCTCCATTTTGAAAGTCATGCAGATGTGAAAAGGAGGCTTTTCACTAATGTTTGGCATTGTAAACAGAGCTGGCACTCCTAGGCAGTGTTTTAATTATGCACTATATTAACCAGTGTGAAATACTGAGCCCTCTTAGGATATCCAAAAGCCTTCTTTATATTTTATTTATTAGAGCTTGGAATTAACTTTTCACAGTCCAGCTCCAATAGATCAGTATATATGGAAATTCAGCTCTGTCTATGGCAAGTTTCTCCACTGCTGTCTCCATGGTTCTCTCCAGTTCCTTGCTATGCATATGACCTCTGTGAAGATCCCAGTGGCCAGACATGGCAGAACACTGGACCTCATCAGTCCAAGACCTCTATTATAAACGTTGGTGCCAGTACTGCAGTCACTTGCAGTGGTCTTGTGAAAAAGCTGCACTTTTATTGTTTTGTTTTGTTTACTCATTTCTAGCAGATGCATGCTTGTGCTGCTGGGCTCACCCAGGTGCACAGCTGTGCTGTCAGTGGGCTGATGCTGGAGATGTCCCATGCTCGAGTGCTTGCAGTTTTTTCTCCTCCTGACACAGCATTTAATCAGTAGGTGGCTGGGATGCCAGGACCTTGGGCTAAACTCTAGGCTGTCAGTTGTGTACAGGCACTTTGGTGTACTTTGAGCCTGTGGAGGCAGTTTCTGTATTGAACACTTGCATCTCGAACACAAAAGCTTTGATGCTGGACTTACCAAAGTATTTTTTTCCTCTTAAAAATAAGTGCTACTTTGCACTTCATGAAAGTTTTCAAGGCATTCTGTGAAGATGGAAAAGCATCGTCTTTCTTTGCTTCAAAAGAGCACCTGTCAGCTTGTCAGGAGTCTGATTAATTTTCTGCAATATACTGATGACAAATTGGGTGTTTAAGGTTCTCCCTGAATGTACAATGATGTGTACATTTTCCACATATCCTTGCACTGAGATAACTTGAATTAACTTTAGGTACTGGAGATGGCACAATAACATTAACATGAGTTAATGTGTAGTTACCACTGATTCCAGTGGAATTACCCTTAACACAGTTATCCTGCTGCTGTTGTGTAATTGCATTCATTATTTCAGTGGTAACTGTGCAAATTGCCGTGACTGTAACTGTGTAAATATCAGAATATATCATTATTCACAATGTAGCACCTAGAAAAATGAATGTTGAATGGCCACCAGCAGTGCTGTCCCTGCTGACACAAACAGTGCACAGCAGTGTTCCCTGCTTTTCAGGCCAACTTGCTGCACAAGTACTGGAGGGACATGAGAAAGGAGGGAAGGCAGGTGGGATTAAGCTTTCTTGTCCAGCTTTGCAGGTCCACAGGGATTCATAGAATTGTAGAATGGCCTGGATTGAAAAGGACCTCACAGATCATCTAGTTTCAACCCCCTGCCATGGGCAGGGTCACCAACCACTAGACCAGGATTACCTGCTAACAGTGTTGGAGACACCTTCTATAGGAACACGCTGTGCCCAGCCACTCTTCTTAGCAGTCCTTGAGTTTCTAGGCTCTGTTGGTACTAAAATACTCATCAGCATGGGCAGTGGTGTGACAGCTGTGCTTACCAACCCAGTGTGGGGGCATCCCGCTTATTATTTTAGAATCAGCTCAGGAATGCCTGTGTCATTCATTAGGATGGCTAACATAGCCTGTCAGCTCCTGAAAGGATTGGAAATTCCATACTTCATTGGATTTTGCAGGGTAGTTGCATTTTTTCTTTTCTTTTTCCTCTTCTTCCTTTTTTTTAATTACACTGTTCTGCTTGACTTGTAGGAAGCAAGACCATGTAAGTATGGAACTGGGGAGCAGCAGAGAGGCAGTGCCTTCCTGTTTAAATTTAAACTGAGCCATGTCAGAATGTTGCCAATTAAAAATAAAATGAATGACTTTGCTCTCTCTATAGGTGACCTGTCTTCACGATTTCTTTGGGGATGATGATGTGTTTATCGCCTGTGGTCCCGAAAAATTCCGCTATGCACAGGATGACTTTTCTCTGGATGAAAGTGGTAATGTTGAACACACACTGTTTTTCAGTCTGTTCTTATTTGACTTCCATTCATTTGCCTGTATTAGGTAAAAGTGCTGAATGCTTTTGTTCTTCTCTTTAAGACCCAGAACATGGAATTCAGCATCCTTTTGTGACACTAAGTATAGTCAGTGGACATTGTAATTGGGCAAACACTGACTGGGCTAGCCCATTTCAAAACAGATGGACTCCTTCACTGTACCACCATTTTTACTTTTATTACAAAATCTGGTATTGTATATCTTTTAAATGTCGTCCAGTTCCAATCAGACAGAAACATTTTTGAGAACTAAACAGTAGGAGACTAATCTCTATTTTTCTACTTGGAACATAAATACACACAGTTTGTCACTCTTGTCCTTATGTATGCAGGTCAATATTAAAAGTGGGAACAAGTACAGTTCAAAAGAAAAATCATTCCATCTATTACTTTCTTCTGCTGATTAAAAAAAGAGGGCAATATTTGTTAGGTGGGACTTGGACAGCACCGTCATTTGTCCTTCTTATGATAGTAACCACAAATCTGTAACAATGTGAGTCTTTTTGATCAATTAAACCACAAAATCTCTGATTTCACAGAATATACAGAGCTTGCTTGTAGGAGTTACCGTACCTGGCAACTGTATATACCAACAGCACAGGCTGTCTGCTGGTGCCAGCAAGTGCAGCAGAGTAAATGAATGTAGCTGTGACCATTTAAACTGGAAGAAAATATGGCCTCCAAACATTACTTACAAAAGCTTTTCGGTATTCTGTGTAAGGAACAGAAACTACGTGGTCTCTTGTATGCTACAGACTGGCTCAGTGTTGAAGACTTAGAGAACTTTTGCTGTATACCAAGAGGTAAAGCAGCCTCTTAACTTCAAACACTGCATTTTTATGACTCCTTAGCAAGCCTGAATTTATTTGATGCTGGTACTTCTGACCTGTGCACTCCAGATGAACCCATTTGGTGGTCTTGGGTATTTCAAAGTTTCCAGGGGTCAGCTGAAACTTTGCAGACAGAGAATAAAGCCTGCATCAGGCTGGTGAAGCAATCTGTAATGTGAGCTTCGTACTTTATTTTAACAGTCTGCAGTTGAGTCAGCTCCATAGGGAGTTCCACACATAAAACAAATTGCATGTAATCCTAGCAGAATAACTTCATGGAAAGCCCAGCTCTCTGCCTACGCTCCTGGTTTCTACTACTTTTTCCAGCTTGGATTTCTCTAACAGAAATAAGCCAAGCTTGTTGTTGGGCAGGTAGTGAGCATCTTCAGCTCTCTGCTGTATTTTCAGGAGAGTGGGGGTACCCTGCACTTCCCGAGAAACAGATGAGGAGCTATTAGCCAGCAGCGTTTTCCCATTATCCACCCATCATCCTTCCTTGTTCTGAGTCAGATGCTGCAAAGAGAACCTGAGATCTTGTGGATGAATGTCACTTATTAAAATCTCTTCTGTCATGGATACTTTCTCTTGCCTGTTTGGATGACATGTACTTGAATTGCTGGCTGTTATGTTCACTCTGGCAGGACATCAGGAAACAAAAAGAGAAATACCATGAGAGGATTATGTCATCTTTTTCTTTCTGACTGCCCACCACAGTTTCTGCCCTATAATCCCTGTTGCTAAGCACCTTCCAGATGTTGCTGCTCTGTCTCATTCATACCGGCTGGTTTCAGCATCAGCACACTGAAATGTCACACCCACACAATGCTAAGAGGCCTGCTTATACTGATGTCAGCACAATCAGATGTCCACACTTATTACCTTGTTGCAAGGCATACAAATGCTCAGTAATTGCCTTTGGTGTGCTGGCACTTGCTGATGGCTGAGCTGGAGAAATTCGTCAGAGTCAGCATTTCTGTGCTGATAAATGAAAAGCTGAGCTTCTCTGCAAGGAATTATCCTTTGGGGAGAAAATAAATTTGAATAAGCTCTTGAAAAAAAAGGCAACATAAAATACTTTCGCTTTTCAGGTTTGTATTTTAAGGAGCAATTCTAAATACTGATGTAACACACTGTTTTAAACTCCCTTAGTTTCTGAGAAACCCATATCTGATGCACAGACATTGCTGATCCAAATGTTACATTGTTTTTGTTAAACAGCTACATGTAAAAGCCTTGAATAATACTACTTCTGTAGTGCCAGAAGATGATTTTTCCCCATGTTTTGGTTAGGCTGATTAACACCAGGAGCAGTTATTTGCACATTCTTCCAAGTGGTTTTCTCACAGAGCCTCATCAAACATTATTACTTAGAACCAAGGAGATGAGAAATTGGAGCTGTTTCTGTTCTGAAGCCCCACAAGACTTTCTGTGGCATCATCTATGAGAAGCCAAGTACCTTAGGAAAACAAAACAAACCAATTTCTATCCCTAATTTACAGTTTCCAGAATCTATTTAGTGTGAGAGAGAATAAACTTACTATAGGTTTAATTATTGCCATGCAATATCCCTGGAGCACAGGGAATCATCCCATCTGGAAGAAGAAGAGAGTGACTCTTGACTGTCTCAGAATAAGGAAAGCCTGGGGAAAAGGTTTAGGGCAATTACATTTTCATATGTATTCTGATATATAAACAAAATAACACATACATTTAGGTCAGACAACTTGGTTTCAATTGACCAATTATGTATCCATCCACTATGTTCTGCCTTAGTTAATTCCCATTAAGAAATCCAGTCAAGGGGATTCTCAGTGCAGCCGATGCATGCTGAGCTGAGCTTTTCTGTAAAAACCTGCCTGTATGTGGAACATCTAATTCACATCTTTAAAAAAGACCCGTTTTTCATGTGAGGACAACTGGTTTTAGGAGATGAGACCAGTTAGAATTTGGCAGAGAGGGAATTCCTTTTTTATTGCCAACTTCTTAACTGAGATAAGTTAACTTTGGGAAGGCAAAGTGCTTTTTCTATCAGTTCTCAATGTAAATAAACCCTGGTTTTGAAGACCTGACGTGCCTGACATCCTGGAACACATACAGATTTGTTAGCATTTCAGTTCCCTTCTGCACAACACTGTAGATCATGTTTACATTTTCCCCTCCTCCTGGCTGGTTTATTTTTTTGAGAAAACACAGTTGGGGCTCTCATCTGCTCCTGTATTTAAGCACATGAATCTACTACATTTGTTTATGTGAATCTTTCCGAAAGAACCAGAACAGAGAGTGTATTTTGTAAAACCATTTTGTTGTCTTTGCTTTCCACATCTGTAAAGGGCAGTTTGATGAAAACACAGAAAGAGAGCATGAAAGGGTTCAAACCTTCTAGGTCTGAAAGGGTTGAAAGTCTCCTAAGTCACGGGTCCCATGCACCACTTATCTTTAAGTGATGCCATGAGCTGTTTGCCGGCTTTATGCACCTGCATAAACAGTACTCATGGCACTGGGTCTTCATGGGAGAGTTTTGCAGATTACCTGGTTTTTGATCTGTTCTTTCCTCACTAAATGCTGACCATTTTCATTGTGGTAACTTGTTGGTGGCACCAAGGCAAGAGGAAGGGCAGAAAACCCTTGGTAGTACACACATACAAAGATGGTCCCTGACAGGGAGAGAATCCTGATTTTAATGTACAATCTCAGTGCCTCCTCTAGAGGAGCAAAGCTCTTCTTTCTAACCTGTCCTTAAAATGTCTCATTTCTACCCTGAAGACAATATGGAAGTGCCCTTAGTGCTGAAGTTTTCTACAGCTCTTTGGAGACAGAAAGCCACTAAGCCACCTATGTGTGTTTCACAGCTAGTGCCCATAGGCTGTGAGAGTAGGTAGGGACATAACCACGGTTCCTGTCTCTTCCCTTAGAGTGCCGGGTGATGAAAGGGAGCCCTGCGGCCGCCACGGGCAGTAAGTCATCTCCCACTCCTCAGAAGAGCTCAGCAAAGAGTCCAGCCCCTATGCGCCGGAGCAAGTCTCCAGCTGATTCAGGTAACCATCAAGACGGTGAGTGATTGTTTTCTGAATCTTAACTCTGCTCAAGATGAAAACACATAGTGTGTGACTTTGAAAACACTGTCCTTAGATGTTTACATTTGAGACTTCGGCATTTTTTAAACACAAGAAGCTGTTGTTAGCATACAGAATCACTAAATAAATATTGGAGAGGAAATCTCTGGTTAGTTAAGTGCAGTCATGGCTTTGGGATCATACCACCCACAGTCTCACAGCCTCTTGCCCTAACAAACACTTTAAAAGGAAAGGTTTCCATTTTACAGGTGGGAAATTGAGATCTGCAGTGCTCTTGTATGTTCCCTGTAGCTACAGACTCATTTGGAATAGCCTCTTGTGTAATGCAAATGTTAATTACTGCACAAGTCAGAAGTGTCCTCTCTTAATCACCATTTAAAGAAAACAAGTGACCTTGTAGTTGAGGATCTGGTGATGGGCTTATTGATGTGATAGAGACATTCATTCAGTAACAGAAGAGAAAGAAAATGGTAATCCTCATTTGCTGCAGCAGCTTTCACCATTTGAAATTCTGCCCTCCCCTTCCGTATCAACTGGATTGTAGCACACATGGAGGGCTGCAGAGCCTGTAGATTAGAGGTCTGGCTGGTAGTTGATAGTTTTTAGACTCGTACAGTGAAGAGAGTGGGTCTCTAGGTCTGTCATCCATTCCACTATTTTTTCCAAAAGGGAGCCAGATATGGCTTTTTGTGAAAATGGCCAAATCACCAACCAAGCATTTCAGGATTCCAGGAGAGCTTTATAGATTGAATTCAAAATTCAAGTGACCCATGGTATTATCACAGGCTGTATAAAGCAGAAACTGCTTTTCACCTTCATGGAAACATGTTGCATATTGTATGTGAACGCCACAAAACAGTTGACCCTTCAATAGATATTGGGTTACTGGATGTAAAATTCTCCTAACAGTATTCATTAAGATGTTCCCCATTAAGCAGTTAATTTGTTTAGGGTCTCCTGATGTTCTTCAGCTACTTATAAAACAATGTGAAATTAGCTGGCACATGCCAAGACTCTGCTTTAAATAATTCCTTCTCTATAAGGTGATTCTGCACTCATACAGTTTTCCATCAACATTCCAGCATGTGCTTAAACTTGAGTTTGCTGTAATCTAAAAAGTCTACGCAGTCCCATATTCATGGTACAGTCGTGTAGGTGCATTTAGGATGTAATTGAAAATCTGTTGTAAATTTTTTAAAAATCTCTTATTCAGTGATCTAGGAGTCAGGCCATGCATGAGTTATGAGACAGCATTTAAACTCTGTAAGCGTCAGGTACTAATTGCCACCAGAAAAAGAATTTATTACATGAGTGTATGGTCTAATGTGAAATGGCAACTATTGTGTTCCTGATTTTGACTCATGGAACAAAACAGTGAGTCATCTGATGAAGTTGAATGAACAGTTAGTTTGAGCCTTTCAAAGGGAGATTGATTAAAATAACCAGAAATGTCAAACAATAGCCAGCTCCTGGAATAAAGGCCTGTAACGAAGGACATATCAGGTTTCTTTAATCCATCTAGACAAGGGTCTTATGTACTTTTTTGTGATTTCAGTACAGGAAAAATGGCAGCCTGTCCTTTTTAATGAGGATAGAAAATGACTGAACTCTTTCTGTGCTGGAAGGTTAATCAAAGACAGTTGTTTTCTTGGGACAGAGAAAAAAAAAAGAATACTACCACCTTATGTTGTTTCCTCTTGAATTTTCAATAAAGAAAGTAGGTCTGCACATGACCTGGGAGTCAATATTTATGTAAACAAACAACAGGCTTAGCTGAGTTTTTAAGTTATCACATTCGAAAAGGCAGGGAATACTGAATGAAGCCTGATTAATAAAAGATGATCTGATCCTTTTTTTTTCCCTCAAAATTCTCACCTATTTCTTTTGTGAAAGGATTTTGAAGCAGTTTTATTTCAAGTATGTTAGGTATACTTCCTATGTGTTTGATCTCCTACGCATTTGTACTTCTTGTCTTTGCTGTCTTTCACTCTGTTGTGGTTGTCATATCAGAACTTGGAGCTCCTTAGTTTTTAATAATTAGATTCTATTATTTTCAGTTCTTGTCTCTGTAGTATTTTTTATCCTTTGAGAAATCTTTTGGCAATGATGTAAATCAAGATTCCGAGGTGAGCCTCCAAGGTGCTTGATTGAAAGAAGGCTGAACCTTCCTTATTACAAATTACATTATAGCTACAGAAAAAGGTGTTATTTTATGTAACTTCTCATTCTACAAAGGCTGCTCTGAAAGTAATGCCTCCTATTTTATGATGTTGGCCCACAACTTCAGGGGCAGATGGTGGTGGTACAGCAGTAGAGGTTGAACCTTCCCACCAATATTCCATTACATTTTGTTACCATGTTACAGATGACAGCAGAGGGGCAGTCTGACACAATAGCGTCTGACATGAAGTGCAGATGAAGCAAAGGGGTGGAAGTGAATTCCACTGTGTGAAAAAAATGGTGCTCACTGACATTCATCGACACTTGCAGAATGTTTCTGGAGACCAAATAGTGGGTGTGAGCACAGCGAGGTGATGGGTAGTGAAACACTGAGAAACAGTGGGTCACCTCTGCTGGTGTAGATTTTTACAAGTGCAGCATGCAGGCTCTTGTTAATGGCTGGTGAAAATGCATATTTAATGGTGGTGACTGTGCTGAAAAAGAGTGTTTCGTAGCTGGGAATTTGCTCTATCAAATAGTGTTATTGTGCTCTTTGTATCTGTTGTAGTTTTCATGTAAACAAATAGGAGGTATTACTTTCAGAAAAACTTACATAATTATTCCATTTCCCTTCTAAAATGTAGAGGAAAATGGTACGTAATTTATCAGCAGCAAAAATGAGAATGCAGTGAATGTACATTTGGACAGCGGTCAGTAGCATTTGCCAGTGCACTTGCATTGCCCACACAGGCAGCTAAGGCTGAGATTGTGCATGCACATCTGTGCCTCACTCCTTGGCAGCAGCTCCGATGCAGCCAGTAGGTAGTCGACAGAAGTACTAAGTCACTGTTACAGCACGGAGAAAACAGAAAAAACTCCTTTTGCACAGCTTACTAGTGGTGCTAATTCTGACAGCACAAAAGCATTGCATACATACCCACTTTGAGTACATTCTTTAGGCTGTTCAAGCCTTCTTTACCAATGACAGTGCTACCAATCCATATACAAAGCTGTGTAACCTACTCATGGAATCATGCACAGAAAAGAGCTTTGAGGATCTTCATTTTGGGCTTTTTATGTATTCTGAAAGCATTTATAGAATAATATTGCTAAAACCAAAGCTATCAGCTCTCAGATTGCCAGAGACAAGATGCATCTCTATCAGCAGAGTGACTGCAGCCTGTACAGCAGACCTTTCAACAGAGGTAACCGAGGTAGTAGCAAGGCTGCTGTCTGTCCTGCAGTTGACCAGAGACTGTTTCAGTAACCTGCACACTAACACATTCATTCCATTCCTTCTGTCCTGCTGCAATAAAGTGTCAACTTATGCAGATGAATTAATACCACTGTGTGGCCTGATGCTGTGTTAGCCATTGTCATAGACTGCATAGATCCCCATGTAAGCTGACTTGTTTCCAGTCTGGAAGCATTCTGTGTTAGGGATCTGCCTTCTATGCAGATGATCTCTGTTCATCTTTGATAGACTTTGCTCCTTTTGGTTTTGACTATGGATTTAGTGATCTAATTCTCAATGAGCAACAAAGGACCTGCTATAAGTAACTTTCTGGGAGAGCCATAGTGTACCGCTGGTCTCTGGGGACACCTCTGAGTCAGAATGATAGCAGTATGCAAAAGGAGATATATGTAACAAGTTTGTAAATCCAGCACTGAAAAGGAAGCAGTTTATAAGACATTAGTTGCTCTTATTGCCAGCTAGATATGAATTCTAATGTAGGTAGCCTTGTTGCAGCAGTCCTGGTAGCAAGCCACCCAAGTAGGTAAGTGGTCAGATCCCATTCCAAAATAACAAGGATTAACATGGAGTAACTGAAAACACAAGCAAAACATTTGTTAAAAACCATCAAGACAAAAAGCTAAGAACAGAAGTGCAGCTACACAGAGTACCAGCTCCAGCTGCAGTGATGCAAGTTCACTGGTTGAGTTGCTACCTTCTGCTGGAGGCAATTTGCCTTCTGCCTAGACATGTCATTGCCTTGCTGTGAAAAGCTCAATTCCCTCTAGGCAGCCAGAGCCCTTCAGCTCCAATGATACTCAAAAAATGAGATAGCCAATCCACAGAAGCGTGTTAAACACAGTTTTCTTGGCATAGTACTTTTATGTCTTTATTTACTATACAGTCATTTAAATGAGTGAATGAAGATGGAATGACTGTTATGAGGAGATGCAGCTCTGTGTTCATGCTACTGTGTCCTGCAGCAACTCACAGATGTTTCATATTGGTGTAATTGAGAAAACCTTATGGTAATTCTAAGGTATAGTGGATATGAGGCAGTCCCCTGGTACTGTGTAGGATGATGGACAAAGGTGTTGTATATGGTCCATGAAATTTAAATGGGGTAGTGTCAGAATGGAATTTGGGAAAATTAGTACTCTACAGGCCTCTCCAGTAAGAAGTTGAACCAAACAAAGGACAGAGCTAAATCTCAGGTGAGGAATACAGAGGTAAAAATGATCATGCTATTTGCCCTTACTTCTTTGTTCTAAAAAACTGAATTTATCTTACAGTAGCTCACATAACAAACAAGAGTTCCATTGTACAAGTACATATTTTGTAGTAGGAGAGTTTTAAATCCAGCAAGATCTTAGTCCCATGCAGTGCAGAGCCACAGGTACCTGAACTGAAATTTGGGAGTGTCTTCTCCCCACTTTTGCCTTGATTTTCCTCAGTGACCCTAAGAGCAGGGCTCTGAGGTATTGCTAAAGGACTTTTGTTTCTTACTTCTCTAATGGGAAAGTTTGAACAGAGGGACAAAAGCATATTCACAATGTAGCAACAATTAACAAAACAGATACTGAATGTCAGTCTGTCCTGAGAGCAAATCTGGCTCCCCAGGGTCATTATCTATGAATATGTTGAAAAGGCAGCAGATGTCTTTTGGATCACACACAAGATAGAGCAGCTTGTAATCCCACTTGCGCTTGCTTACTTTCTGCTAGCTGACAATCCACAGTACGCATCCAGCCAACAGATCACCCTCACCAAATGTGATTAAAAACGGGTGCCAACAGTGCAGTGCACTGTTAGGAGGTGCCTGAATGAAGGATTCCTGTGCAATCTAAACTCTTCCACTCCTAAATAATTGCTGCAATGGAGTCTTTATGTTTCCCAGATACTTCTGCCTCGCAGGGCAGGATGGCTCGTGCTCATTAATGCACTGTTATTTGTATGTTGGCTTTATGCTCTCCTTGTTCTGGTTGCTGCATTTCTTATTTCCTTGGCGACTCCTCAAAACATGACCTGGACAAAATTATTCCTGTATTCCGTGTTTATCTTCTCTTGTGATACAGGAGCATGTGCTTCCCAAACCAGGAATTCATCCATAGAACCCTGGGAACCCCAGTGGAGCAAGGAGCATTAGCTGTGTTTTCTAAGCTGAGAGAAAAAAAGGAATCTCCACAGATTTTAAACACTGTAATCTTTGGTCCCTGCTATCTCCAGTTCTGTTCTCTCCAGTTCTGTTCATTGATAGAAACATCACTAACCTCATTTAGAGGTCATGGTGCTCTATCATTGCTGTAAATTCAGATCCAGAGCTTCAGTCAGCCAAGCAAACTTGAGCAGCACTCAAGAAACAGTAATATATGAGAACGCTGGCTAAAATGTCTGTGGGAGAGGCAGGCAGAGAATTCAGTTTACCTGGATCTCTCATAGCCATCTCAAACACGACAGGAAGCTATGTCTCCATTTTCACTTTCATTTGCTGGACAACCTTTATTTATCACCTGAGTACATGTTATCTTGTGCACTGAAGGAGACATGGATCCTTTCAAAAAAGGTAACACATGTTTTGCAATCAAAAGAAGTGTCTTATGCACAAAGGAGCTTTAAGGCAAATTGAGGTTCAAAGCAAATACTATGAAATAAGATATAATATACAAACAATAGTGACAGGAAAAAAAAGTCAAATTGAAGCCAGTTATAAAGAGTGGTTTCCAACAGCCAAGCTTATGTGAGATCCTTAGCTACCGTGAGTCATCATCAGAATTCACTGGAGCAACAGCATTATATAGCACCTGGCATCTGCTCCTTCCATCTTGTTATTTCCTTGCATTTGAATTCAAAAGAAGTGTATGCAAGTTTGATTATGAACACACTATTCTTCATTAGCAGACACAAGGAAAATTAAACCAGGCTTCTTAATTGTTGCTCATCCTGCTGCAAAACTCCATGTGAGTATCTGTAATGATATACACAGGTCACTTTGAAAATAATGCCTGTTTATTTCCATGGAAACTACAACAGGTACAAAGAGCACAATAACACTATTTGATAGAGCAAATTCTCAGCTACAAAACACTTTTTCAGCATAGTCACCGCTATTAGCTATACATTTTCGCCAGCCATGAACAAGTGCCTACATGCTGTGCTTGTAAAAATCTGCACCAGCAGAGGTGCCCCACTGTCACTGTCGCTACTGCTGAAATGCACCACCCACCACCTCACTGTGCTCACATCCACTGCTTCGTCTCCATAAATGTTCAGCAAGTGTCAATGAATGTCAGTGGGTGCCACTTTTTCTACATGGAGGAATTCAGTGACACACACACGGCAACAAAACGTAACGGGCTATTGGTGGGAAGGTTCAACCTCTACCGCCATACCACCAACATCCGCCTCTGATGTCGTGGGCCAACATCATAAAATAGGAGGCATTACTTTCAGAGCAGCCCTCATACATCCGTCTTTCTGGATTTCTGATTTGGATGTCACATCTGCTTTTTCATTGGTGCTCATAAAATATTAATATCCCTGCTGTAGCACTTGAAAGTCTCATTGTATTAGAGAATTTCTGTCCTTCCCTGCAGCAATTACATCCTTTTGCTACACAGTGACTGTTAGCTGTTATCCCAGTCTTCCTGTTTGTGGATGGGGAAATTTGGGTTCTTTGTAGAATTGTGGTATTTTTCATCTTAGAAAGGATCATTTCCTGCCTCGGGTTCAGTGATAACTGGAAATAAAGAAAGGGATTTTAGAAAGTAGAGATGGATTCCAGCTCATACAGATTATATTAGTACTATTATAACCCACATTATATTCAGTAGGAAACCTACAGTCACTTGCTTTTTTTCTGAATTGCCTTAATTATATGGCAAATAGTGAACTCTACTTTTTCCCCCACCAAGCTCAAGGACAATTCACTTTAGAGAACTGAAGCAAAGTGAGAAGTGGCATGTCGCAGTTCAGGGCACAATGTGTAACAGTTTCTGGGTGTCTATAACTAGTTTTTCCTCCTGCCGATAAAGGATGGCCTGAGTCGAACAGGTAGGTGAAGGGTCAATCTGTAAACCAATTATCTGTAAGTCATTATTTCTGCCATCTTTTAAGGAATATCTATTTTTTTGGTGAGGTGCATTTGTAATGGGGAAAAAACTGTTTTTGGTGAATAGCCTCTTCCCAGTAGTGCCTAATACACAGAAGCAATGGATATGAAGACAGAGGCCTCACTTCACTAAGAATCAGATAAGTCTGAGCTGCTTTAACATGCCTGTAGCTCCTCCTTTGTCCCTTGGCTTACAGCACGTTTCTTTACACTTACTTAAAATCAGATGTATGAATTCTACATTTGCCCCAGTGATACTAACAACCTTCACTGCCCCCCTCCTTCTCACTGGAAGATAGCAGACAGAGGCATTAAAGCAAGTCTTATGCTGCTGCCCCAGAGAATAATGAAGTAGATACCAAGGACCTAACAGCCAACCACAAATGAGTGAAAAAAAGCCAAGTATAGATTTTAGTCTCTCAGGAATATTTTCACAATGAGAAAAACTTGATTTAATGAAGCCAAAAATTTTAGCAGGAAGTCTATGGCTGCAGTGACAAAAAGATATCTCAGTTCCAATGTGTAATTGCTTATCAGTGGAGAAGGAAGATGGAACATAATTTGTTCCACGATGTGTAGGAAATATACCAGTTTGGTCCTCGCTCCAGTGATTTATTTATTTATTTTACATCCTGAATGGTTTATACAAGGTGGAGCTTCTCTTATAGGAAGGGCAAGCAGGCTGAGCACCTCCAGCTGAGTCTGAACTCAGAGGCTAAGCCCTGGAGTAGAGTATCCTGCAGTCCTGAGGCCAAGCCAGGTTCTGCTATTGGGTGCTGGAGGTGATTGAACTTATGCTTAACTGTCTCCATACAGCAGCTCCCCAAAGCAATGCACTTGAGGTTAAACATATGCTTGCTTGGTTGGGACCAGACTCTGAAAAAAGCCCTGCTGTAAAGGCCAGACATATTTTAGCCCCACTGGCTGCTGTGCATGTCTGTAGATCTGGAGGTAGAGGATATGCTTTCGTGTTTAGGAATTAAATTCAATTTGGCCCAGAATCACTAGGGCTAGGACTGCACACTGAGACTTAGCTTATCTTTCTCCACCCAGGCTGGCTTCCCAGCTAAGACTTCAGAGATGTCCTAATTCTTGTGTCCACTTTCTGTGTCAGTGGGCATGACAAGAGGCTGCAAGGTGGGTGCAGGTACATATCGCTGCCCTGCTTTCTGATGTTACACCTTTATCAGTTCTTCCTGATCTCACTCTTCAAAATATGACACTTGCACACATCATTGTTACTGTATGGCATTTATGCATTTTATAGGTCTCCTCCAGACACTCAAATGCTTGCCTAATTGCAAGTATCTAATTGCACATACAGTGATTACAATCGAAAGTGTGAGTCCTATACACAGAAGTCATCTGTCTTCCTGTGTTCATGCCTTCGCAGCTGAAGAAATGATATACAGAGGTAATGGGAAATTAGATATCAGGATAATAGGCCGGGACCATTATAAGCTTGTCTTTCTGTGTGAAACATCTACACAATTAAAAATACTTTCTTAAAGGGGGTAGGGACATGTCTACTTATCTGGAGGGTAGGCAACATTGTTGCCATTTAAGGAAACGACAATCAAAGTATTTGGTGTTTAGTTTTGTGGCTTGTGCTGAATATATTAACATCTGGAGTAGGTTTTCAGAATGTCATTTTCTGTACACTTGACTGAGATGTGTAGTTTAATGCTCATAAGGCCTCCAGCTTGCTGCAGATTGGATTGCAAAAAAGAAAAGACCAGAGAAAATGATATACTTAGACACAGACAGCATGAGTTGGAATTTCCCTCCCTCAGAAAATGCTGCTTGTGCCGAAGGAGCTATATGTTTACAGCCCCTGGTAACAGGAGTAGGGTGAGGGTCTGTATCCCTGGAGCTGATACACAACGTATGATGTTCACTAGGAGCAAGTATGTCTTTATGAAATATGCAGCATGACACTTTGAAATTCTCAAAGACATTAGCTTTCTTCAGAGGACATCAATGGTAGGGAAATAATCATTTATCTTGATAACATTTTGTTTGTCTTCACTCTTCTGTGAAATGTTATTTACTTTGATTCCTTTCTAGTGCAACACATACATAACAGCTGACTGATACAGACTTCAGCTCCTTCACTTTGACTACTAGGCCATAAAGAATAACTCTTCATAGAGCTGTTTAGCTTAAATTGACTTGTTTTTTTAATAGAATCACGGAGGGTAACTGTTTTCTTCAAAACAAAGAGAACAAACAGAGCACCCCTAAAGGCCAGATTTTGGTCTGTGAAAGACGGTTTTCACTTGATGCAATTTTCCTGTTCCTCCCCTAATGGACCATGCTCACTTCTTCACAAGCTGGTGCAGACAGCAGAGGAGTGGCGTGGTCAGCTCTGTTTTCTTGTAGGTGTCTCCTGGTACCAAGGTGAAGAGGGACATGACACCCTGTGCTTACATCAGGGCTTCGGAAGAGCTCTTCTAGTCATGTAATCTCTGCCATAGCTATCTCCATCCAGGGCATTCCAGACAGCTGTTTGTCTAATTTATAATATGTGTTTTTGACATTTAACATTTCTTACGTAGGATCCAGGATATCTGCAGCCTCTGGCTTCCTCTCATGCTTTTTCCATGTGGTTTCAATTGTGTTAAACTGTTTGAGAGCACAGAAGTTGTCTTTCTGTTTTTCTGTTGATGTATACCATGGATCAATTTGATAAATATTTGTAGTGTAAAATATTGCTCCTTCAATGTATTTTGTATTTCACCATCTTTTACAGCCAACTATTCTGAACAGCTGAAAGCCTTAAGTCGGATGAACAGTTATGTTGTTCATTTGTTGTTGGCTTTTTTTTTCCCCTCCTGTCTCACATGAATAAACTATAGTGTTTCTATATTGACTGTTTGGATATCTTCCATCTCCCCAAAGAAGAGAAATGATCTTCCTTTTTCTTGTCTGACTGCTAGCTTCTGTCTTGTTTTTGACAGCAAATGGGACCTCGAGCAGTCAGCTGTCTACACCCAAATCCAAGCAGTCCCCGATCTCCACACCTACCAGCCCAGGGAGCCTCCGTAAGCACAAGGTATTACGTTTCTTATACCTTACTACATCTGTTTCTTCCTTAGTCTACTCAGATGTGCAAGGCAGTTCAAGAAAGTCTTTATTCTCTTGAAACACATCTCCTCTCAGGTGAAAGAGTGGAGAATCTTTCTCATTACCTGAAAGAATTGTCACTTTGGCCTATAGCGAGATAAGAGCAGTAAGTCATTGAACTGTTCCTCCCGTTGGAGTTATTAATGTGTGCTGAAGATTATCTGTATCGATCAGAAAAGATAACTTACTCCTAAACTTGTATCATTTGGAAAAGTTCACAAGTCATGGATAGACATGAACTTCATATAAGTGCTCCTCTCTTGAAAAGCCATAGGTGTTGGCAAGTCTAGTTCATTAAACAGTGAATGAAATGCAAATGTAACTGAAGCTCTAAGACATCACCTTGATGCTGCTTCTCAGGGATTTTTAAAATGGTTTAAGGCAATGCTCTGTTTTGAAGGAAATGTGACTATTTACTGCCAGTGTAGTAATTGTATTCTGATACAGTAACTGTTTTTCTGGTAACATCCAGAGCATCTAACACATAGCGTGGCATCCTAGTAGAAATGAGTAAGCTTGTGGTGTTTCATAGTTTATTCATTATTGTTTTATTTAAAATGTGTAGAAGTAGTACAGCTTTTCATGGTTCTGTTATTATTATACTGAATCCACTTTGTCATTTCTGTGGGCTTTCTCATTTCTCTAACAGCCATAGCGTTGCTGTTCTCTTCCTTGAACAGTTTTTGCTTGGTATAAAACGTGGAACTTGCATGTAAATTTAAGCATAAGTGAAGGTCAGTGGGATTTCTGCTTTAGTAATCATAATGTACCTCAGCCCAAGTATGATTTTGAAAGCATTGCCTTGAAATTCTGGAAGACTGGAAGACTCATTAAACAATTCTGATGATGGTGAGGTTTTGCAGTCAGCTAGCCACATGTCATCTCCTGTGGGCTAGACTGCACAAGCGGAACTGATTTTGCTTGAGGATTATGGTTTATCTCAAAGAGAAGAGTGGTAACAGATGCTGGACTGCTGTTGTTAGTTGGTGGAAGGAAGCATAGCAAAGTCTCTGTGAAGAATCCCTAAAGTCCAATGGACTTTGGATTATAACTCTAGCATGTAAGACTTTGAACCACAGACCATTAGACATGGGACTGAATGGTACTGGGGGAGCCTGGTGTGGAATTTGGCTTCTCGAAAATCAGATCTTTAAAATATTTCCAAAATATGGAAAGCCTGTAGTCATTCATCCTTGGTTTTAGGTCCTTTAACAGAGGTATGGCTGATCCAGATGAAACCACTGTTCTTCTCAGGACTTCACTCTGGTCTCAGCTGCTCAGTTTAAAGTCTAAGGAAATGCACCAATTTTGACACAGTGGTTCCAAATTTATTATTAATTTTTATTTGAGAACAGGATCTGGCCCATAGTCTGTTCTCGGCAATTGCTTGTGTGTATTTCTATGAAAGTAATGCTATAAACATTGCTTCAGCAGCCAAGGACCTAAAATACTTTGCAAACACTATCTCATTGAGTGCTTTGGAGATGAGGGTTGGTTTTCTGGTAAAGACAAGTAAAACTCACCTTCTGTTATGTTTTATACATGTTTTCAGCTGGCTGACTTACGACCTTTCCAGTGAAGGCCCTAGAACACCTATAATAGATGGTGACTGCTAAAGGCAGCTATGAGCTTCTCCACTGATTTAAGCCAATCAGAAAACATGAATGTAGCATTTTAGGTTCCCCGATTATTCATGCATCATTTTTTTCCTCCAGGGAGCAATTTCCCACTTACAATGAAATCACTTTTCTTCTTTTTTCCCCTCGTCTCCTACCGAGATGGTTGTGAATTCCCTCTCTGTGTATTTGTGCTTTGCTTCGTGTTGCTCAGTTATTCTGTGTGGGGATCAGAGTTCAAAAAAGCCCAAAGATAGCTTTAGTCCTTGAGAAGGTTTGTGTACCTAGATCCATGCAGAACTTCAAAGAAGAGAAATAAAATGGTTACTCAGTTAGAGGCCCTGGGAAAGTTTTATATTCAGTATTTGATCCAAAAAAATGAACTTGGTATTACGCTTTTAACTTCTGAACAGCTTCCTGAATGATCAGAAATGGCTTAAAGTAAAGAATACATCACGGGAGGTGATTTTCCTAGAGATTTGTCCTAAGGGTAGCTGTCAAATAAGGGTAACGCTCATTAGACTTAAGTTCAGAGAGATCTCTTTAAGGAAAGTTTCTGCTCTTTCATGCATGTGCTGCAACGGACGCATTGATCCAGAAGTGATAAAAAAGTTCTTCTCAAATTTGTCACCGCACATTCATCTTTCTTTTGGTACCAACGTGCACATTCCTCCACTCTGCAGTTAATCTTATTTTAGCCTCAAAGTAACTGGGCAACCATCCAGTAACAAGCACGTGAGAATTCCACCCCATCCCTATGAAGTGCCCAGAACTGGACCATCCAACTGTCTCCTTTTGCATGACCAAAGGTGAAAACTGATTGTGTGAGTTAACATTTTCTTCTTTCTTCCTATAGGACTTGTATCTGCCTCTGTCTTTGGATGACTCTGATTCCCTTGGAGATTCCATGTAAAGCGACATGACGTTAATAGTCCATATTGCAAGCTATGTTTAAGATACAGTAGAGTACTTCTGCCAAACTAAGCAGATAGGTGACTGGTGCTTTCAAATCAGACAAAGGACACACAGTTATATGTCATTTTTTTTCTGTGATTTAT
>JANHGO010000044.1:25455553-25550859 GCA_024606505.1 Aquila spilogaster | reverse complement strand
GGGGACAGCCTGCCTCACCATGGTCTTCCCCACGGGCTGCAGGGGAATCTCTGCTCCGGTGCCTGGAGCATCTCCTCTCCTCCTTCTGCACTGACCTGGGGGTCTGCAGGGTTGTTTCTCTCACATATTCTCACTCCTTTCTCCCAGCTGCTGTTCTGCAGCAGGTTTTTTCCACTTCTTAAATATGTTATTACAGAGGCACTATCACTGTTGCGATGGGCTCAGCCTTGGCCAGCAATGGATCCATCTTGGAGCTGGCTAGCATGGGGTCTATCAGATGTGGGGGAACCTTCTAGCGGCTTCTCACAGATGCAACCCCTCTAGCCCCCCTGCTACCAAAACCTTGCCATGCAAACCCAATACATCTATGCTGAAACTTGAAGGAAGAATAACAAAGTTATAGGAGTTGGATAGCTAAGAAGAAGTTGAAACACAGCACTATCAGCTATCAGTTCCTTTGAATTAAATAAATTATCATTAAATACTAAATGTCTTGTTCAGCTTTACCTGAATTTCTGATTACAAGTGATCACTTCTAGCAGGATGTAATGTGTTGCTGAGCAGACACTGCATATTATGATAATGAATAGCCATTACACAGTTGTCAGTTCTGTAGCTGGGCGAGACCTATGCTACCACTCACTGGGTTGGGGGGCAGTGGGTATGCTTCAGAGCTTGCAGTGTACTTGCATGTCACCAGGCGAAAGAGCCAGGATCTTTCCTTTCCTAGCTTCTTACTGCCATGCTAAGGCGGTAGAAGGGGAGGTGACTCCTTTCTTTCTTGCCATAGCAGTTCATACAAAAGATGGACTAGCTGTTGTTCCTGCAAGCCCTTCCTGGGATTTCATGGCCCACAGCTACAGCAGTACTGCTACCAGAGCATGGTGACTGCTTGTCCTCTCCATCTGTCCTTCCTCTCCTTTCTAGGAACCCAACAGCACGGCTGTAAGCAGCAGTCACTCCAAATTGGTCAGCACCTGATCAGGCATCACCGTTTCCACTCCTAATGCTCAGTTTTACCACAGGGTGGCATCGTTGTTGTCTTACAGACACCTATGGCACAAGGAGGTGGCACGCAGCACGAGTGAGGGTTGCAGGGGGGTCCTTACAATGTCACTGCTGGCCAGCAC
The DNA here is from genome assembly GCA_024606505.1 of Aquila spilogaster. Taxonomy (NCBI): domain Eukaryota; kingdom Metazoa; phylum Chordata; class Aves; order Accipitriformes; family Accipitridae; genus Aquila; species Aquila spilogaster. Next base: position 25,549,729 of record JANHGO010000044.1, on the reverse strand, counting down.
ATGAGCACGCGTGGGCACTCTGTAGGGCTGCGCTGCTTTGCAAGGCACGGTGGAGGTACCCTTCGTGCACTGAACTTATGCATCGTCTGCTCCTCAAATACTTCTTGCCACATCTGCCAACCTCACAGGGAGCCAACGTGCGCTGGTGTTACTCCCTCTGTGAGAGTGGTGTGTGTGCAATGGGGATTGCGATTAGTACTCTAGGAAGTACAACCAGACCTGTCTCTTCAGTTCTTCTTTCACACATCTATGGAAGAGGTAAGGAAGGAAGCCTAAAATGGATATCCCAAAGTGAAGTGAGAGAGGAGCACCATAAAGAAGAGAATGAGAGGATCTCTGGCATGACCAGCCTGGAGATGACTGGGCTTGTGTGGGCTAAAAGTGAGACAAGCACTGCCTTTCATAATTGTCTTTCAGGGTTATGTCTACAGACTTAGCCCACAAACTGGAGATTTGGACGGTCGGTAGTGCTGGGGGCTGGAATGTTGCAGGGTGACCACAATAACACAAGTCATGACCATGCCCAGGAGACATGCAAAGGCTATTCACATTGTGGTGTGGGCCTTGAATTAATCTTGACTAAGAGGTATTTGAGCAGAATGTTCCATGTGCTTTCAGGGTTAATAACTGTAAGGATCAAACTGAAAATATTTGTTGGGTTGCTTAGTGAGTGGAAGTCACCTAATCCAACAAGCTGTTTGGATTTCTAATGGGAAACAATAAAAATTTAACTTGGAGTAACAAAGCGCTTCATGGGTACAAAGAACAAAACAATGGCCTGTTAGTATTTATGGCTGCACCCTGTTTCTGTAGTGGGGCTGCAGTCACCTGATCTGCCTTTCTCTGGTGGTTAGAAGAAAGCAGGAGATAGACAAAAGTAGTGGCTGCAGCAATTTTATAATAATATACCATCATCCCATGGTATAAAGGTGGGATGGTGACATTCTGCTGGGGCTTAACAATGTACACACAGCACTGGGGGCTGGAGCCTACTGCTGCAGGAGGGCCCTTGCCTTTGTAGTTTAGCTGATGCTAATGGAGGAGAGGACTGTGGTTATAGCTCACAGGGCCCTTGGTAAAGCCAGTCTGCTGCTGATATCCTTGTGTTGCAGCTAGCTAGGATTGAACCTAGGATTGATTTTTTTTTTTTTTGCACTACCACAGCATCTCATCAGTTGGTTTTCTGACTTGAGCCACTTGTCCCCATGCATCCCATGAAAGGACCATCCCCAAATTCACAATGAAAGGAGAGCAAGTCCCATTTGTACACTCAACAGTAAGTGGCTCTAGGGCTTGTTTCTCTGGAGTTTGAGGTCACAGGAAACATCCATATTTCCTTGTGGCTTGCCTTTTGGCTCTGTCTCTGTGTTGACCAATAACTGCTTAGAATTGAGTCTAAAATGGAAACCTGCTTTATCTGGTGCCTGAGCTTCTACTATCCTTGCTCAATTTTTGTGTTTACATAGCTGGTATTGGGTAGCCCTTATGAGAGCTCACTGAATCAGAAGTGTAGTGACAGCACCTTCAGACAAGACCAGGAATTTCTTCTGATCTGGTTCTTGATCCAAAATTCAGGATACTAGTCCTGATGTTCTGATATGGTTCTTATTCTCCTGTTCAATTATACTGTGATTCACAAAGTTTTCCAGGCTGGGAATTCCATCTAACAAGGAAGAACAAATAATCTGTCAGCAGTGTGTAATACTTTTTTATCTTACATTGGGAGGGTTTCCTAATGAACAGAACCTGCATAGTCTGAAGGTAAAATAGCATCAGAATCAGCACTGGGGAGCTTCTGGTGTCCGCTTCTAACCCAATAGCTCCCAAATCATCACCTAGTACTCCCCTGCGATGTTAAACAATGACCTAGTTTTCAGCAAGCTGCAGATGTTCAAAAGAAAAAAGGGTACTACTTTTTCTTCCTAAAAAGGTCAGCACCAAAGCACTGATAGTTATTGTCTCTCTGCTGGATGAGATGCTTCTCTCCAGTGAGTCTGTTCAGGGACATTAATGGTGCAGGAGGATGCCCCGTGCTTGTCTCTTGATGGTCACACTGTAGACAAGGAGGAGAACTTCTGCCTGAAGCCATCTCTCACTTGTCAGCACAACTCTGGTATGCATGGAGGGAACAGGGGGAGAGCTGCAGAAGTTCAGATCAGAGTTTCAGTACAGCTATTTAGAAGGCAGAGTGTCTTACAGTGTTTCCATACTGTAACCTTTGCTTTAAAGATAAAACATACATGTAGTTCTATGTAGGTTCTCAGGAGGTATCTAAAATCCCTGGATACATAAAAGTGCCAGGGACAGGGCTTTGCGTGTCAGCACATGTTTGGAACCTGCTTCCTTCCCATGCTCGCAGTGCTCAAGGGTGCCTTGTACTGGAAACAAACAGGGTATTGCTGCCTGCTTTCAAAGACCCAGCTTTTCAAAGCCTGGTAGTAATTCTGGGAGAAGAAGAATCAGACTTGGTTTAGTTTAGGATAGAGTTTGCAGTATGGGTTCTGGTTGCTGGAGAAAGGGGACTGAAGATGTCAGTGGTGACCTTGTATGTTATAGTGTGTTTTATTGTTTTTCCATTTTGCCCAACTGTGATGAGTCTGCATCTTTATCTAGAGTGAGAGATTGCTGCTGTGCATACAAGAAATCTCCATTCATTGATGTTTAAACAATGGTCTTTCAGTGTGCTGTGTATTCTAATTTGCATGAGACTTTGAGCAGGTAAATTTTTCTTTCAATGTAGCTAAATGAGCTTTTTCATTGCTGTATCTACCTTGACATTTCAATACAGATGCAAAGCAATGATTATCAATAGTTTATTATAGATAAATGATATGTGTGCCTGAAGAGCAGTAGCAAAATAGCTAAGCAGTATCTGCAGCCATGAAAAATCACCATTTATTACTGTTCTCTGTGAATTTTTAGGATAAACCAGATTGGAACCATCCCCTGAAAACAATAAAACACCAGCACAAAAGCACTCTTTCCCTACTCTGCTCTCTTCTTTCCTGGAGAGCATGAAAACCTTTGAGCTGCCTCTCTCTCTCAGCTGTTACTGCTGGTAGAAGGAGGTGAGCAAGCTGAATGACAATTATTCCTACTATGCAGTTGACAGCTCAAAGCTTCTACACAACAGCTGAGCTCAGCCAGAATCCACACTCTAAATACTGATTACTCATCTCCCGCCAAGAGACAGGTTTCCTTAGAGCCTTATAGCTACCCTGGGAGTTTTCCAGCACCAGTGCTTTGCTGCCAGAGGCCAGATGTGTTGGCATAAACACAGGCTGTGCCAGAGTGTGAGCCTTCTACCAGTAAGGGGGGTGTGCTCCAAAGACGGTGTGGGCCTGAACTGAGACTACCTATGGGCAATGTGTTGGGGTGCATGGACCTGACATGCTTGTAATATGAAAGTTCAAAACGAGACTGAGTTAGGCTATGCGAACTCCAGGTTGGTGTAATTTGCCGTCTTGTGACCTCTAGCCTTTGTCCTATGTCATGCTGAATATCAGAGCTCAAAAGCTCTTAATGTCTCCTAAGGTCACTGAAGGCATCTTTTTGTCTTCTATTTAAAATGCTAATTTTGTAGATCATACACATTCACTATTGGATAATGAGAAGGTATTTGCCCGAGACATTTATATGGCTAATTCTGCAGCCTCTGTTGGGCTTGGTCTGGGATGACATTGACTGAGTGTACTGAGTGGAAGTCTCTTGTGGAATACAACTTCTGAAATGGTCTATTATTGTGATTTCTAAGTTTGTAAGGTGGGCCGTTTGGGTATCTTTTACAAATGCTCCCCCAGTGTCACCTGACTTCACTGTCACTGCCTTCAGAGTGACAGAGAGGATCTATGTTTGAAAGGAAATATCTTGCATTTCTAACTTGAATGTGACATGATCCCCCATGATGGCTTTGGTGGGATTTTCCTTTCCATCATTTAATATTCCGTCAGGAAAGTCCTTCAAACCAATATTACATTCAGCAGGCATTTTGAGAGAGGCTGGAAATCATGTTCAGTTAGAATTACTGTAGAAAATGAAATTATCAAGAAATTATTAAATTCTTGGTCATGAGTCTCCGAACTACTATGATGCAGCCCATGGACAACCTCAGAGAAAGCAGACATCTGGATTTCTTGTGGTTCCATTTGTCATGACCTTGGCTGGGACTTACAGACCATATATCATGCATCATTTGGTCAGCAAAAACGTACTTACAACCTCTGTGAGGTTCTGCATGTCCCCCAGGGTACAGGCAATGCATGTGGCAGACATTCCCATCGCTTTCTGCAAGCTTTGCAAATTGCTGTTGAGGGAAAACACTGCCACTGAACTACCACCAGAATTTGGCTTGTGGAGCTTACCGGGTCTGACAGGATTTACCCAAGATATCATGGGGTGTGTACTGGGGTGGGGGTGCTTCATTTTCTTCTATCAGGGAATTTGTTTTCAGCTGGGAAAGATTTAATGATTGTGGTGATTTGCTTGTAGGGATAGGATGGAGCCAGAAGAAATCTAGTGCAAAAGGTATTTTTCTTTTGGATGACTGTTGTGCGTTTTAATGCTTTCTTGTATCTGGATGTGTTGGGAATGTCTTGAGTGAGTTCATCGAATAACTGATTATGAGCTCCATCATTTCCAGATACTTACAAAGGGCTTATTAGCACAGGAAATGGCCTTTTCACTTGCAGCCTACTTCCTGTTTATCTCTCGGAGGATGTAAAGGCCTCTTTCTCCCAAATTTCAGCAGGAGCTTATCTGAAGCCAAAGTCATCTCCGGAGATTGAGGGTGTGGGGCTGCAGCACAAACGCACTGACTCAGCACAGCCTCTGGGGTCTGGAGGAGTGACAGGTCTCACCCGAGACATCCTGGTCCTGTGCAGCACAGGTGAGGAGCCCCACGTTGGCCAGCTGCTGGAGGTGGCCTTGGAGCCCAGCTTCTGCTTCCACCCTCTCTTCCTTCCCCAGACTGAAAACTTTGTCCCTGCTGCTCCCTGGGGTTTCCAGTGATTCAGGCTGTAGAAGGGTCCAGCCCTCTGACTTCAAGGTCTGAACAGCCTCTGCAGATGGTTACAAGGCTTGGAGTGGTGAATCTACGCTATGGAGGTATTCCTCCACCCTTCTCTCCCCAGCGGCTGAGCTGACTTTGGCTCACTAGCATTGGTATTTAAAAGACTTTCAGATGTGTGTGGTCCCTGTAAAAATACATCTCCAAAGGAAACAAATGTTATGTGGTGAAAGTCTGCCAAGTCCCCGTTGCTTATTAGCTCATAGTATTATGTAGGAGACTTAACTCTATAGTCTGATGTAGGATAATTCTTCGATGAACTGTCAGCCCTTTTGAAGATTCAGGTTTAAAGTCTGTTGCTCTATAGGATCAAGACTGAGCCATTGGCTTTATGGCCTTTCAGTTTTGAGTGCCTTGACACATTTGGCAGAGCCCTGAAATAGTGATTTGTCATTTCAGAGGGTTTTGGCGTGTAAGTTCACATCAAGCAAAGCTTTGAAAGCAGTCATCAGGGATGACATTTTCAAATCAGTCCAGAAGAACAGAGGTTAAAATAAGAAATGTAATTAAACATGTGCATCTAAATAGACTGACATGAAAATGTTGATCCAAGACTTCCTTCAAAAGCAGTGATCGCTTGATTTAAATTTTTCCAGAATTCTCATCTGTGGTGCAGCCAGACCTTGGCTACTTATCACCCTAACTTACATCCTGATCAGAGTACATGCTGTGCTACCAGATGCAATTTTTTAATAGAAGTCAGGATGATGTAGCAAAGTAATTGGGCATTGACATAGTCGGTACTTAAGACTGTAACTCCTAAAGATGCTAGAAACTGGATTTTCTAGGTGCATGTGAAGAAGTTAGCACAAAGCAGTCACAAAATCCCTTTTACCTGCGGCCTCTTCTTTTTGAAAGTATCACAGTTGCTCAGCAATGTCAACAAACATGTCTTTATACAGATTTAGTTACATAGGCAGAAGTCTAAATGTTAGCTTCCTGGAGGAAAGATGATTCACCTGATTTAAAGCAGATAATTTAATCTGAAGAGCTAAATTTATCTTTCCTTTTTAGCTAGATGAAATTATTGATGGGAAGAATTCTCTTTCCAGTTCTCAGTCACTCATGCTGCCTAAAATGGTTTAGATTATGGTGAGTCTCTTCTGATGTAAATAGGTTTTGACTAGCATTAACTCCTTAAGGCTAGTGAAGAAGCTCTTGTGCCTGACCAACAGAAATTAAGTCAGGAGCAGGCCCTTGCATTCATCAAGAAAGAGTTGTTTATTTCTATGTCTTATTGCATAGCCCAGCCAATGTCTGTAGTATGAGGTGATCCTGTTCTGATCTGAAGACAAGCAAATATGGTGCGATGCCACTGAGAACATACAAAATCAGTCTGGCTCCGGGGCTCTTCACCTCCAACGATGCTCTGGTTCCTGAGATCCTTCTTGTCTTGTGGCAGGATTAAAGGAGAACAACTGTACCAAAGGTGATTTGGGCACCTTTTAGGAATAACTTGAGATTTTATGCAGGATGAACATTACCATCATTGGCTATAGAAACCTTATCCTTCTGTCAGGAACAAATACCAGGTCTCTTGCTGGAGTAGTTCTGCTTTTAAAAGGAAGTACCCATGCTCCAAAAAGCTTCTGGCAGTGTCCTGAGCAGATATGTCCATATAGACATGCTTCATCTTCTCACAAGTGGGTATGGTATCATATGTGGAAAGAAGTCAAGGGCCATCTCTTAATGCTGTTTGAGACCCTTTGCTGCCCTCAGAACTCTCCATACAAGTCAAACTTGGGAGATGAGTAAGTTGTACAGTTCCACTGACTGCATGGGTTTACATCATCCTGCAAGGTTACCCTGAAGTAGTATCCAGATCCTTAGACATTGTCCCAAACAGTCTGCCTCTTCTCTATCAAAGCTCTGTGCACCACTGAAGACTGAATTTGGTTTTCTTTTCTCTATTCTTGCTGTTACTGTACTTAGCACATGCATAATGATTTGTATCTTTGGCACATTTTCAAAGTATGAATAAATTTATATTTACAGCAGTATTGTGGTATAGGGAAAAACTGTTAATCCTGGACAGATTAAGCACATGGTGATGAATGGCCAGGTGTTATCTAATTTGGGATGGGATCTAATGGGAAGGAGAAGGCTTCAAGTCCCACCTACCTCTTGCATCTGCATCCAGAGACCTACTGAAATATGCCCTGGAGAGCACAGACCCTGCTCTTTCCTGTGGTCCTCTCAAGTGCTAATTCCTGAGGGAGGAGAGCAGATCTGTGGTCTCCTCTGTAGTGATCCCACCAAGCACATAAGGGAGCAGCCAATGGCTTTAGTGGAGGATGCACAGGAGCCTTTGAATAAAAGGATGGTTTCAGGGAATAAGAAACTTTTTACAAATGTCGTGTGTGAAAGTTGCTGGCAAACAACGATGAGCTCTCAGTGGGTTTGTGTCAGTGTTGCCTGGACTATCATGTACAGGACAGAGAAATCTGGAATAAATATAACTTTTTCTGTGTAAATGTGATACTGCTGTGATGTGCCAAAATAACAAAATCTGATGTTTTCATTTAAAACAGACGCAATGTTGTTAGGAAACATTTTCTTCTGCAGATGGGAAGACCCTCCCATTTCTAAATCCCGTTCTTTTCTAAAATAAAGATGGTACCACCACCAGTGGGGTTAGGAGCGAGGTTAGTGGTGCTGCTCTTCTAACTGCAGGACAGAAATCTCCATCCAGACAGCAGGTGAAAGATTTTGCTGTCAAAGTGAAAGAGCCCAATACAATTTTCTAACAGCTGAGTCCTCCTGCAGTGGAATCAGAAAAACTTCTCTTAGTTTGGGATATGAGCCAGGCTGAATCTGTTGGGTTAAGCTTGTGTTGAATGACTCCATCCTCAACCCCTTGGGGATTTGAATGAACTGGGATTCAGAGCTCTGGCTTTGGCTTGTGCCCAATGTTAAGGGAGAAAAATTCTTCAGGGGCACCGCATGCAGAACCACCAAGTGAATTCTCCCTTTCTGCTTGCCAGTGTAAACCATGAATACTGTGTAAAACCAATACAGGAGCAGGACTGTGCCCATTTCCACTGGTCAACTTTTTTCTTAGTTGCTTTCCTAACGTACAAGAGTCTTTTGCCAGCACTGTAGCACACTGTAGGATTGTAGCCATGACCTCCCTGTACTGGTAATCCTATAATATTGGTGCATCAGTCCGATTATGCTCTTTTTTTTAGCAGGGCCAGATGCTTTCTTGGTGAAGCTAGAGCCAAGGGGAAATTTGCATCCTTCAGAACATCACCCCAAAACTTGCCCCTTTAAACTTTTTGTTTACCCATCCGTTAACATGTCCAGAGCTGGAATGAACGCACCCTTTTTTTCTCAAATACAGAGAAGACTACAAGCAGACGACTGATGGTGAGAGTAAAAACCACTGAGGCAAAGTTACCGTGAAGGGATGGAACAAGGCACTAGGACCTAGGAGGCGTCTCATCCACCCTGGCAGGAATTTCTTGCTTGGAGCTCAGACAACAAAGGCAGAGTGAGCCTGGTTTTCTTTCTCTCAGCATCTCCACCCTGCGCGCTGAAAACCGGTGAGTAGAGCTTTTTTGAGTGACTTGCATGCAGAAAAGTAACAGATGTCAGATAGAAAGGAGAAATCTTTCTCTTAGTACCTTACAGCATCTGCAGTTCATTTTAAAATCAAAACCCCCTGCATCCTCTGATTCATTCCCGAAGTTGCTTGGATGTTTCATTGTTCACTGCATGACACCAGACTGAATCTACCCCAACCGGCATCGTGGGGAAAATGTTCCCAACTTGGGGGTTCTGTGCAGATCGCCTGCATTGTCATCTTCTGCTTTATTGCAGGCTGGGGACAATGATTTTTCTTGCACAGGTCACATTGACATTGTAAAATACAGGGAAGGAGCTTCGTTCTGGCAAACGTAAGGGGTGGGGGAGAGATAGCAACAGCTTTTTCTAGATTTACACCTGGCTACCAAGTGCTGGTGTAAATCCCCTTTTCTGCCCTGGGTTAACATGCAAGCAACATACGTGAGTTGCATGTTCCTGGTTGTGCTGGGGGAGTGGAAGGGTCTTTCTATTGCAGGGTTGGGGGTTCCTCCTCCTTTTGTGTTGGGGTTTGGTGCAGGAGGAAGGTTGTTCTTGAACATAAAGTCGAGACCATGCAGAAATTCCTGCTTGCTGGGTGTCAGCTCAAGTCTCAGCTTTTCTGTGCTAGTTGCTTGCGCTGGGAGCCCCCCGTGCTCAGAACAATGAAAGGTGAGCTAGCAGGGGCGGCGTGTCCCTTGGGCAGGGGCACTTCCAGCAATTAAATCACTTAAGGCTGGAAGGGGGGTGGAAATAGCCCCTTTATTTTCTCCTCCTCATTAAACGGGAGCAGAAATGCAATTCAGAGGAGACTTGGGCTGAAAAGAGCTTATCGAAGCCTCAATTCAATGACAGATTTTTCTTTCCAGTCATTTCTTCTTAGAGATGTAGGCTGGTCCTGAGAATTGATTGATGGGCTAGGAGGGGGCTGCGGATAGGGGGAAGGGTGGGCTGGATCTCATTGCTAACCCTTATTGAACAGGCTGTCACAAAGAAACTGCTTATTCCCCTGTGACCATTCTTTCATAAATGCCAGTTTATTCTAATGTTAAACATTCAGATGCTCTGGTTCCTTCCGTGATTCGACAGATTGAAGGGCTGACTTACTGGGATCTCCTTGTTTTCTGTTGCCAAAGGAAACCTCACAGGGCTCAGAGGTTTAATTCATTGCCAACTGGTGTTTGGACGAGTTTTTGGGGGCTGAATTGTGATTGCCGTGTATCCCTTTGGCCCCAAGTCCCAATTTACTGCACTTTGAAAACTCCCAGGTGCAGGAGCAGACAGCTCTCTAGAAACGTGTTCCCTGCCCCCAGTAGTTGGATCCCTTTCAAAATGCGAGGACCCCTCCTACCCTCAGTCCCCAGAATCCATACAAATCTGGGTCAGGGGAGGGGGTGCTTCCCAAATGCATCTGTCCTGCTACAGACACAGCTCTTGCGTTAGTGTCGTTTTTCTCTCTGGATTGTGGCTCTGCTTGGCTCTAACCTGTCCCTTTGCACTCCTTCTCTCCCCATCTCCTTCCTGCTCAGCTTCAGATCTTTAGGGTTCACCAAACTATGGAACTTGATTTTGGACACTTTGACGAAAGAGACAAGGCGTCCAGAAACATGCGAGGCTCACGTATGAACGGGTTGCCCAGCCCCACTCACAGCGCTCACTGTAGCTTCTACAGAACCAGGACCTTACAGGCACTGAGTAACGAGAAGAAAGCCAAGAAGGTGCGTTTCTATCGCAACGGGGACCGCTACTTCAAGGGGATTGTATATGCCGTGTCCTCTGACCGCTTCCGAAGTTTTGATGCTCTCCTGGCTGACCTGACCCGGTCCCTGTCCGACAACATTAATCTGCCTCAGGGAGTCCGTTACATTTACACCATCGATGGGTCGCGGAAGATCGGGAGCATGGATGAGCTGGAGGAAGGTAATTAGCATCGCCGTCTGGTGCAGTGAGGAGGCGGGGTGGGAAGGGGGCTGCACCACTTGGGTCTGCTGTTAAGGTCACATTTCCTGGGGCGCACGGGGATGCTTCTGCCCCTCTGTGCTGAACCCACCCGTTTGCCTTTCCCTCCGCAGAGGTGCGGGAGAGGGTGGCGGTGCAAGGGCTGACACCCCCAGGACGTCCCCCGGCACAATCGCTCCGGTGCGGATGTGGAGCCGGAGGGATGCGTCTTACTCTTGGCTAGACATGGCTGTGTCCATCACTCAGGGGACTGTCTGAGGGCATCCCCACGTCGGTCCGAGCTGGGGGTCAGGGTGTCACAGATGGGTGCAGGGGGTGGCTGAGGGGTGATGTGGGTTTCCCGCTGGGGTGTGAATGGAAAAGTGAGGGGTGCTGAGGGATTCATGCAGTGCGTGTGGAATGGGGCTGAGGGGGAGTTATGCACTCTGTGTATTGGGGGTGTTTTAAGGGGTTCGTGCACAATGTGTGTGTATAGGGGTGTGGTCAGGGCTGTGCAGGGACTTGAGTGTGTGTGGAGTGGGGTGTTGGGGGGGCATGCAGTATGTGCGTGGTGGATGTGTGGAAGGTGGGGTGTTAGGGTTTTTTACAGTGTTTGGGGAGTGTGTGGAGGGGTGTGTTGGGAGTTCACGTGGTGTGTTTAGAGGGGGGAGTTCATGAACAAGGTGTGTGTATGGAGAAGGGGGGGTTGCACTTGGTGAAATTTGGGGGTTTTATATATATGTGTGTGTGGAGGAAGGTGTAAGGAGGGCTCATTGCAGAGGAGGTGTTGGGATTCCTCAAGGGGTTTATGCACAGGGTGTGCTTTGGGGTTTGTGCTCAGGGAGCGTGTGGAGGTGTGTTGGGCTGTGTGTGTGCAAGGGGGAGTGCTGGGGGGGTCTTGCACAGCGATATGTGTGGAGAGGGCGTTGGGAGTTCATGTGCTGCATCTGAATATGGTTCATGCAGGGTTTGTATGGAAGGGAGGCGTATTGAGATGTTCAGATGGGGTGTGTGTGTAAGGGGGTGTATTCTGCGGGGACTGTGTGGGGTGGGGTGGGTTGCTGTGGTAGGTCTGGGGGGGAATGTGGGAAAGCATCCCCTGCGCGGCAGGTCTGAGTGTGCAGGGGATGCTCAGGGCAGGTCCGAGTGTATCCCTGTATCTAGAGAGGGTGTCGGTGTGCCTGTTCCTCTGAGTGTCACTTGAAGTGTGGGATGAAGGATGAGTCAAAAATCAATCCTTCTGTCCGGAGGGGGTGGCCTGGGGGCTGGCTTGCTCCTCTGGAGCTCAGCTGCCAGCCTTGTCTGTGCCTGGGGAGCTCCCTCTGCAGCAGTGGGCTGCCGCTGTAGGTGCTGCCTTTCTTGGGGAGTGTCAGGAGAACCCCCAGGATGAAATTGCTACATGGCCAGTCCTGCCTCCTTGCCCAAGGCATGGCCATGGGCAAGCTCTGCTGGCAGTGCAGCTGAAGTGGGGTGCACAGAGGACACCCACAGCCACCCTGCTTTTCTCTTTCTGGAGCAATTCAGATATTCCATTCTTTGTTTGGACCTGGAATATTCTGATTACTCTGCTGCAAGGGGGGAGTTGCTCTTCCCTGTTCCTCCATGTTTTCCTCCAAGCAGTTGACCTGGCTGATTTGGTAACTACAGAAAATCCACAAGGCTTCTGCCTTTAATGAAAGACAATGGATGTGAGTGTGTGAGCCACTGAACTGAAGGGGCAGCCTCAGCAGTGAGTCATTGTGTGACCTTGACTAAAGCATCTCTCCCTAGAATTCCTTATCTGTCAAGTGGGATATTCATTTCCCCAAAATGCTTTATGGGGACAAGCACACAGAATAAATATTGGTTTCCATAGAGGAGTTTTACTGGAAAGAAATTGCTGCCTTTCAGAGAGATGATGCAGTCCTAGTGGAGTTATTCTCAGCCCAGTTACAGCTGTCAAATGGAGGTGTGGCCTCCCTTAATTTTAGAGATTCTGCCATGTTTCATTCTGATCTCTTAATATGGCCACAGCCTTTCTCTAATGGCAACTCTCAGTCCTGCTTGTCCTAGGTTTTATGTAAATTTTCAGGAGTAACTTCGCAGGAGAAAATGTACTTCTTTATTCTCCTTTTATCTCCTCCTGCTTTTTGTCAGTGAAGTTAAGAAACCTTTAGTTGTTCTGGGTTTTGCTGCAGGTAAAGGTACCTAGTTCCTGAAAATATTTTTTACTGGTTAAGGTACAGGCAGGAGATGCTGGCATTTGGGTTCTGCCTTTGTTCTGCCAAAATGGTATCTGGAAACAGCACTGGAGAAGTGGCACTAAAACAAAAATAGGATTGTCTGTGTGGCTGTGTCTTCAGCGGAGCATCAGCTAGGAAAATACAATCTGAGCAGAGTGAAAACAAAGGAATCCAGTGTTTGAAAATGCAAAAGTAGACCTGCATGCTGTTATTGACAGTTTAATGATAACAATATTCCCATATTTCTAGGGATGACATATGCATCTGTTGTAAAAAAGCAATCTGGGAAAGACATTACTTTTCATTTATAATATCACGGCTGTAACCAACCTTGTGGTAAACTATGCTGTTAGCTTGGGTGTTTGTGTAAGTGTGTACTAGGTACATGCCTGGAAAAACAGAACTTCAGCATAATTGCGCTGTGACATACAAGAACAGTACATACACAAACAGTATATGCTTGCCGTATAAATTAGCTTTCTGGCTGGAGGCTGAGGGTAACTAAACCAGTTCTAGTTGCTATAATGTGACCAATTTATTACTGTGATTTCCAATAAACAAGTAGAACCTAGGAAAACAAGTCATCAGAGAGGCTCATCTCACTAGTTAGATTGCAAAAGCTGGTGAATTACTGATAATATTTCACATCCCGTTCTAAGTACTCGATTACTTCTGCATGATTTGAAAATGTGCTTATATGGTGTAGTCTGAATGTACTTCTGGAGGGTAGAGGATATTGCATGATACCAATATCCTTGAGACAGACATTTCAGGTGAACAAAAACCACTTGGTGTGCTGCTAATTAAATCGGACTTGAAAATAACCCTTTTGGTCTCCAGACCCAGACTTTGTAGTCTTTTCTTCCCTGGCATTCAGGGTTGTTCTCATAAGGTTCTGGATGGATGTTTTACTTCCCAGTCTGTCCAAGATGGAACAAGTGAAGTGTCTCTTACTCTTTGATCACATCCCTCCAAGCTGCCAGTCAGGATGTGCCCATTGGTCCTTTCCTGTATTGAACCCTAAAGCCTGACATTTTGGAAGCCCACCAGGACTGTCACATAGGTGCTTTTTGCTGCCTGCTGAGTTCTTCCTCACCTGTCACTGTCTGCTTTTCCGTACTGCCTCCTGTACCAGAGAGCTATGTCCATGTCTCCCAATGACCTTTTCTCAAAATCCACCTGTCTGATCATTTTTTCTCCCTCCATTCACTCATAATGGCCATCTTCCATCACTGTAGTCGTTGTCTTAATCTTGACTCCCTATTTTCAGCATTCAGTTTTAATGTATTTATAAATAATGCACATGCTGCCATTGATTAGGACTGTATCCTATTACTGCACTGTTACAGCTGATCCTAACTACAGGTAAATTGCTGACAGCATCTCCCACTTGCATACTTCTTGGCTGAGTCAGGAGTGGATATTGGGCCCAAGTCCTATTATCTGTCATGGCTGTTTTATTCAATAAGTGAATCTTTTGGAAAAGAGCACCAGGTGATCTTTATTCCCTTTCATATTATAATTGGTTCTAGTGACCAAGGCTTTATGAAGTCAATATATGAAGCTGCCTTTATAGATTATTGGTGAGCCACTGTTGTAACAGTTAATTCTGTGCCTTGTGCTGTGAGAAAACTTAACTGTGAAAGTCACTAAAAAAAAAAATCACGTGCCATCTTTTCCAGCCTTGCTCAAGCTGATAGTAGAGCAGCTCACATTGTCATCCAAGTTTCTACTAAAATCTAGTTGCCTTTGACATCTGGACAGGGTAGCTTGTTCTCTGGTTCATTTTGAGCCTCTGTGTTCTCGTAGACCCATTGTGATGAGATGGCAAATTCTCCCTGCCTCAGCTCTGATTGCTCTTTTTCTTTGAATGGAGGGCTGAATAAGGGTAGAAGCTGATGTTACGCATTGACTTCACCAGCAAAGATGGCTTAAGAAATGCTGTTCTTGGCCACGTGTTCCAAAATCAGGTTGCAACTTGCTGTCCCCACTGTCCCACAAATGAGCTCTTTGTGGGACAGAAGATTTTTTTAGTTCACTCCATAATTTTGCTGCTTTCCCATGTAGCCCCGCTAGCAGTTTCTTGACATAATGAAAGGGTTGGTGAGGTGCAACTTGAGAGTGAGGGAAAGGCACAAGGCAAACTCCTGGCTGCTGAAGCCACTGCAGCTCCAGGTTAACCTCAGTACTGGTGGAGACTGGTTTGTTTCCTCTGGAGGGAGGGACTGACACTTCTCCAGAAGCCCAATTCCCCACTTGTAAAGATCAGATATTTGTCGAAATGTATTTAGAGGTGCTAACCAAATGGGGCATCCTACTGTGCAAGGCATTATTTAAATGTGTAAGAAGAGAGAGTTCCTGCCCAGGGAGATTATGGTCTGAACGTGTCAAGGTAGAAGAAGGTGTTATTACTGATAAGGTACTGAGATGCAGAAAAGCAGTCTGACTTGTTTGTCCAAAGTCCAACAAAGGTGAGACAAAGATGGAAGTCAGAGCTCTGAGCTTTCTTGTTCAAGTGCTTTCACTGCCTTCCCCTTTTTCAGGGTCTGGTCAGTGGTTTGGAGGTACTTATATATTTCAGGGTTTTTTATTATAAGTGGACTTTGGATCGGCTTCTAGTCAGTGGCTGATTTCATGTGAATTAAGTGTCCTTTGCTGTGTATGGTCAGGGTCAGAAATACACATGGAAATAAACCATTCAAATACAAATATACCATGGATTAGACATGGTCAGTAAAGTCAGAAATGCAGACATATATTAAAACTAGAACTTAAGAGACTCAACATTTAGTTGAAACTGTAGAGCTTCTCCCTTCTGAGCTCCTGGAATGGTTAGGCTGTTAGACAGGGCACAGTCCCCCTTGTGTTGTTTTTGGAGGGCCCATCCGAGGGTGGATTTATGTCCTTGTCCTATGCTGGGCTACTTGTCTGAAATTTGTTCTTGCCTCAGATTAAACACTAGAAAAAGCTGAATAGGATTTTGTTTTGCTCGGTGGGGTTTCACTGCAAACATTCTTGGGTTGTGTGAGATATTCCAGAAAGTGTTTCCAAGTTTTTTGTATCCTGTCATGCCCTGGGGAATATTTTCCAAAATCTTGTCCAGGAGTGTTTAATCATAGGAGGGGCTCCACCCTTGAGCTGTACAGAGCCTGGTGTGTGCTGGGACTGAGGGGTTTATAGGAAGTATATTGAAACCTCCACCCAGTGTGCGTGTTCCAGTTTGCCTGGAAAACTGAAATTCATGTAGTCCAATACTGAAGTCTTGGTAACCTGTGGCATTGTTTTCTATGGCTATTGTCCTGACAGCTTGGCTAATTACATCCTATATAACAAAACTTATCCTTGCGGTTCTGTTTGATTTGCTTGCTCATCCTGGCTGTCTTACTAGGACTGGTGTCGTCCCATAAATTCTTTATGGACATTGTGTGGTTTTGAAGGCGATTTGGTAATCACACATTTCTTTCAGTTTTTCAGCAGAACAAAAGGTGCTGCTTTTTCATGGGAGAGCTCCCTGTGGAAGAGTCAAAGGAAGGAAGCTCTTCCAGAGTTCATTTTGCCATGGTGGAGTAGGTCTTGAGGCAGAGGAAGACCCTTTTTAATGCATAAAGTAGCAGGAAGTTCATGGATTTGAAACTAAAGGCCTACTTTAACACCATACATAATGAACTCTGCAAGGTATTAAGTCTCCTTAATTCCCATTGAAGTCATAGTAAATCCCATGAAACATGAAAGCTGAGCACAGTAGCATAATCTCAACTTTGCGACAGCAGAGCTAACAACCAAAATAATTGACTGCAGCCCACAGAGACTGTTTTTGGAATAACTGTTAGCAGTTACACTTTCAAAATGGCCTCAATCCAGCTTTCCCGATTTTTCTCGCAAGACTTCTTCCCGCAGTTCATTATACTTGAAAACTTGCTGGTGCATGCTGAGAAAGGATAACTTTTTCTGAAAGCGCAGCCTGTCATTTTTAGCATTGTCACAAGGAGCTGCTGTAAGGGGGTTGAAGGATTAGTGCTCATCTTGAGCTTAGATTTTCTCTAAGAATCCTTCTCTAAGGCAAACCTTATCTTTGCTGAGATCATCCCTTCTCTAGGAGCTGAGTAATCGCCTTGTGCTTCTATCACATTGGTAGCACAGTAATGTGTGATGCACTTGTAGCCAGAGTAATTCAGTGTGATACAAGCCGTGGCTTCAAATGGCAAATATGCTGATCGTGACTTAAGGTCAAAGATCTACAGTCAGTCCATCTATTGCTAAGGGCAGGATAGAAGGGATAAATAAATGCCTTGGCTGGTTTGGTGGCACGATAGAAATTGTGACACCTCTGGAGCACACTGGCATGATGACAAGTGCACATCATCCTGCAGGGCTTTGGCTTCACAGTGCAGAAAGGACATCTTGTACTGACCTGGCACTGCACTAAAAAAATGCTGTCCTTAGCACCATTGGTGTCATGCCCATAGTGTGGTGTTCAGCAGCAGATTGGATCTTGTCAGGATGATGCTACTCAGTCTTACAAAAGCTTCCCACCCCCAACGCATGAGAGTTTCTCTTTGGGGCTCCCATTTGGGGTTTTGTTTGGAAGTAATGACATACCTTCTCATGGCTTATAGTTGGATTTCATCACATGTACACAGCTGCTTGCTGTCTAAAGACGTGTTCCTAAAAATATTTGTGCACAGATTTTTATGCTTAGGGCTGGGGAGCAATATACTTCTTGGAGTTGTTTCTTTTGCTTTTGACAAAAATCTCATATCCACTTCCTCCCCTTTCTTTCTGTTATGCTGTGGACATCTTCCGCAACCATGCTGTGTCTATCAGTTATATTTCTTTGACTGGCACAGTTGTACACCTTGACTTCTCATTATAGGCTTAGCAGAGATAGATGTAGTGGAGAAACCAAGAAACCACTCCTCTTTCTATGGTAGCACTATTCCCCATAAGATTTCTCTCTTTTGTGATCTTCTGACCATAGTACGCATGTTCCAAGCTGCAAAGTTCACAGGTCTTTAGCCCATGCTTGTCCAATCCTGCTACCACCTCATGGTAAGGTTTGGGTAAAACTCAGCTGTGGGAAGTGAAATAGCACGTATTCCTGGCTAGCAAATGGTAAAAGGCACGTGCCTCGCTGAGGAACTTGAATGATAATTTTGCTGCTATTCGAGGGCCATAAACTGAGTCTGGGAAGACATCAGCTGAAGTGATTTTTAAATTAAGTTAAAGCTTCAGGTTACATCTTTAGGTCAGGGAAGAAGGAAAGAAAAGCTCCTCTTCCCTGGAGCTGTACTGCTACAACTGCAGAAATGATGCTGAGAAGAGCTGCTATTCTGAACTGCCATTCTGAAGTGTCACTCCAAGCAAATTTCTGTCCAGTTTTAGAATTCAATAAAATATTTGCTAGGGTGTGGGTTAAATGAAACAAAGTGAGGAAGGGCAGATTACATTTTCCACTTGCGATGGTGAGCATAATTTGAAAGGCCAGTGTATATACACGCACAACTCCCTAATACCACAATTGTGGAAACAAAGCCTGGGAGAAGAGTATTGCCTTCATGCCACTATTGCCTTCAGTGTATGCTGTTGTAAATACACTAGACAGCTGTGGTGTGCAATGAAGAATTTCAAACAATTCAGCTGGAACTAAGAGTAGTAGTACTCTAGCAAACAGACCAATAATCTCTTCTGCTTACTTTAAGACATGGAACTTATTAATGGAAAATACATTCCAACACCTCACATGTTTATAGAACCCAGCGCAAACACGTACTTTCTTTCATTGTGGCATCTTCTATTCCATAGTATTATGTAAACCCAGATGAAAGTCAAGCCTTGCAACACTTCAGTGGCAGATATTGCTACTTCTGTTTTTCAGGTAGGGAAGCAGAGGTGCAGGTGAGGTCAGGAGCTTCCACAGGGAGGCCTGGGGCAGGGGTGAGAATAGTATTCAAATCACTTATTCGTAGTATTGCATTTAACCATAGAAATCCCTTTTCTCAAAGGATAATGCTACAGTTCTGTTGAGCACGCTTGTAAAGTCTCTGCTGCCCAGGGATTATGGGCTTGAGAGGGCTCAGGTTCGTAGGAGGGCTAATTCCCTGTGAGTATTTCAAACTCCCCTTGCTGCACTTCACACTCAGTTGTGAAACCGGAGAGAAGCGTGGGCTCCCTCTGCACCAGGTGTTGCTTGGCTGAAGCAGATGAATAAACCACAACTTATCACTTATTAATCAGAAAGATTTAAAGTATTCAGTGCTTCTGGAAAACAATCATATCTCCAGTGGGAATTCTTTGTAATGTATGGTACTCTGTGGGGTATCTTTATGCTCTATTGAGTCAGACTCAAGAAATGTAAGGAATTAAGGAGCTTCAGCTATGGTACTACATGGTCAGTTTATTGAGGGGTTTTGCTGGCAGCATACATGCCTCAAATACAGATTTTTATTGTTTGTTCAACCCAACAGAACCTCATGGTGGGACTATTGCATTAGTTTGGGGTACACTAGTTGATAAAAAGCCCAACTGACAGTGTTCATCATGAACCTTGTTAGCTCTCTTCTTCCTTCTGTATTTCTGTTCCATCTTCAGAAGGGAAAACAGAATATCTACTTCCTGTTGAGAAATTACTTTGGTAATTTTATGCAACTGGGGAGATGGAGAAAAGCTGCAGTTGGTGGTGTAAGCACCACGAGTACACATCACTTTTTGGCAAACTGGGTATAAAGTCGGAGTTAAAAAAATAGTTAGCATCCTGCATCTTTTCTATGGCTGCTTATGACATCAAACACTTAGCAGTAATAAGGGCATAAATACTACACAGACCATTGTTTTAAGCCTATTAAAGCCTTCTGTTTATTGTGTACCTGTCAGTGGTCTCACCATAATTTCTATGAAGGGATCGTCTCAGTGCCTCCATCAAAAATGCAGTTTACTCAGCAGAATTTTCTGTGGAAATCAGTGGGCTGTTTGGAAATCCATATTTACACCTTTAACAATTGGATGTCAAATCCTGCCCTAGAGATCCTGTAATGGAAAGCCAGACTCAGATGTCAGGTAGGCTTTTCAAAGATGTCCGGGCCCTGGAGTTTGCAGTAGGGAACAGATAAGGAAATGCAGCCAGTCTGTTTACATGAAGAAGGATTTTTTTCTTATTCAAAATAGTTAAATCTATATTTTGATTTCAAACCTATTGTAATATTTGAAGAATTTCATTCTGTAAGATCAGCCCAATAAAACACTGAAAGAAACTCCATAAGATCCTACAGGTACCCATGTTATGCCTTCAGTTCCTATTAAAATTTAATCTAATGGTGAGAAAAAAGCTTCTTCCTCTAGCACTGACTGACTTTTTTTCAGTGCATCCTCAAGTGCTCAGCAGCCTGAGTCATTTCAGACTAGACAGCTACATTCCCTTAGGGATACTGTTTTACAGTCTCATTCTAGTAATAACTCTTCTAGCATCCATCAGATTTGCAGGCCCAAAAGAAGATCCTACAAATCCTTTAAAGTGCTCTTAAAACCTTAGATAGGTAGGATCCTGTAAATTACAGACAAAGCTTGAAACTAGTTTTGGATGGGGTAGGGAAGGGCTTTTTTGTGAATTACTAACAAGACTGTAACCCTTCTCTACCATGTCTAAATTTGGATTTAATGTATTTTTGGTTGGTACCAGTCATATAAAAGCAAGCAGTGGTATTTGGTGTAGTGTTTTATCTCAGCTGCCACTAGGTCTGTCCTCTAATAAACCACTGACACTATTACAAAGCATATTTGTTACGCCTGCTAGATTTATCAAAGCTGCTTTTGGTAGAGACTGTTGAGTAGCAGATTTTCATTATTTTTCAGGCATGACACAAAAGGTACTTTGTGGATGAATGTTGATATCCTCTTGGCAGGGGATGACAGACTGAAGTAGTAGCTAGGTCCGTAAAGATGTAGAGGAGCCTGGCAAATTCACAAAATAATTTAGGTGATTAAATGAATTTGGTGTTTAGGAGCTTTTAGACAGCTTAGTTGCATCTTCAGGTACCTAAATACCTTTATAACTCTCAACTTTTTTAACCCCTGGTTCATGTGACTGAATGGTAGTATGTATTTGCTGATGCAAGCTATGGCTGACTTGCTTACTTTGGGGAAATACTAGTCATATTTTAAAAAAGCATAAATATAAAATTAGACAAAATGTTTTAATAACAAGCTGTCATGGAAGTGATAATGAAAACAATTATTAATGATTTACGTGATTAATGGG
This sequence comes from Aquila spilogaster, assembly GCA_024606505.1. Taxonomy (NCBI): domain Eukaryota; kingdom Metazoa; phylum Chordata; class Aves; order Accipitriformes; family Accipitridae; genus Aquila; species Aquila spilogaster. Next base: position 25,528,689 of record JANHGO010000044.1, on the reverse strand, counting down.
GGGAAATGTATTGTGTCTGTTTTTCAGCAGTCTTACGGTAATAACTGTAGAATTAAACTGGTGTTCATTTCTTTCAAAAGGGGAGAGCTACGTCTGCTCATCTGACAACTTCTTCAAGAAGGTGGAATACACCAAGAATGTCAATCCCAACTGGTCTGTCAATGTGAAGACATCTGCCAACCAGAAAGCACCTCAGTCTCTGGCCAGCAGCAACAGCGCTCAGGCAAAGGAGAACAAAGATTTTGTGCGTCCCAAGCTGGTAACTATCATCCGCAGTGGGGTGAAGCCCCGGAAGGCAGTCCGTGTGCTCTTGAACAAGAAGACTGCTCATTCGTTTGAGCAAGTTCTCACCGATATCACTGAAGCTATAAAACTGGAGACGGGAGTGGTCAAAAAGCTGTATACCTTGGATGGGAAACAGGTAGGAGATTTTGCAGATGTTATGTCTTTTTCTTTCTCTTATCTTGAGGCTTTGCTGACTCAGAACAATTTTTGAAGCCTAAAATTAACCTGAGATGATCGCTGCCATCTGTTCTCTTAGAAGTCAGACTTCTCATGCCAGTGGTTAAGTTACTAAATTTTCACTGATATTAATATCAAGTAAAGAATGTAGCCAACCGTCTGAGTGAAACAGATGCTCCATCCTCCACGCCAGCGTGCAGTGCGTGTCTTCCGGACTAGCTAAATAAGTAGCATGGGGAGTTCGGCTCACAGCCACCAGCTGATTTGGCTCTGAAGTAATTGCAAGAACTCTTGAGCTTTGGATTCACTAAGTGAAAATGTGTTGCTTGACTTTCCTTGCCCTCAGATGAAGGCTTGCTAAGATAAAGTAATTGATCCAAGCATGCTCTTCTGGCTAGCTCAGTAATTAGCAGGAAAAGCATGGAACCGTGTTGCATTTTCTTGTCTAAATGCATGAAGAGATAACATGCAGAAAAGGATTTGGGTAAAAAATATTTAGTGGGTCATCATAATGTGCTTCATGTCTACATTTTCCTGGAACTGAAGGAAACATCTGTCTCTTGTTAGCAGCTACACATAGCAGCTGTATCTATGAAAACCCTTAAAGGAATGTGGAGGATAACTTTGGGGACTGGGAAGAGCTAGATTCTTCAAGGACAATTCTGAGCTTGATTTAACAGTTCTGTGTCTTCTGTAACTGAGGGATGATCTTATTTTTGTCACTATTTTTCTTGCTTCAGATTCTGGAGTGAGGCAGCACAGCTCTTGTGTGGGGGCTGAATGCTGGCTGTTCTAGGGATTGATGCTATTGCTTTAAATTAACTCTCTTCCCTATCTTTTGAGAAAATTATTCAAATACTGGCTCTTGAAATACCATGCCAACCCTAGGCAATGAGCCCAACTAACATACAGGCTTTACATATGAAAATGTTCATCCTTCTAACTCCAAATATAGGCTTATAAAGTGTCCTGGACAGTCCGGGTGCAGTGTCTGGGAGCTGAAAGTAGCATGTCACTCTAACCTGTCTGATAGTCTTGCTTTGTCCCAACCTCTGTATTCTGCACATTAGTGGCTGCTTCTAGCTTCAGATATACAAAAATCTCATCTGCCTGTCAAAGCTTTTCTTTCCACTTGTCTCAGCCCAGCACTTTTTCTTCATAAGATGTGTAATTTATACACAAGTGGGTGACCTTCCAGATAGACTGTCCATAGATAGAGCAGTATGCTGTAAATAAGCAGTGATACATGGAGTGATGTACTGGAAACCTTGGAAGTGGCTGGGGAAAGAGGAAGGAGAAAATCAAATGATCTGTCCTCACTGAGGAAATCACACATAGGCACAGGACCATGCATTTTGAATCACAGCAGCTTTACAAAGGGTTTAATAGATGGATCTGGCCCGAAAGCAGTTGCCTACTCTTGCTGACACAGAGTCCTGTTGCTCTCACAGTTGTGAATGAGTATCTTAATCTGAACCTGTAAATTGCCTCAGTTCTTTGAGAAGAGCCAGCATTTTGGAGGTGAGATGTTGTTTTGGATGGTGTGCAGAAATAGGGATGCCCCATGAGCTTCCATCAAACTGTTCTCTTCTCCACCTTTTAGCTGTTAACAGGAGTAAGCGGTGTTTCCCCCTCCACCTCTGACTGGAGAGCAAGACCAAATCAGCCCATAAACTGAACTGAGTTTGTGGCCTGGTGACTGGACCAGCCTGTGAAATTGTGTTAATTCCTAAGTGGGGATTTGGGAAATGCTGCTGGCTCTCAAGTTACAGATTGCCTAGAGTAGTACTGCTGTGGGGTAGACTGCAACCTGTGGTTGGAGTGGCTGCCTTGCATGGGGCTACAGCCGAGCAAGGGGCACAAAGGTCTGTGTAATTTAGCAATTCCTACTGCAAACTGTTGTCCATAGCAGACACCACACGATACATGACTCTTCTTGAATCAAAAAATAAGAAGCAACCTTGTTTTCTTCACATCAGGCTCTGATAGCTGTACAGTGCCTGGTGCCTTAATTCAGCACTGTTTTGACTGGGCAACCTGACAACTTCACCATCATTTTTTGTTGCAGAAATGTGATTTCAGTAAAGTCTGAGTAAAGATATCACATTTGACTTGTTTTGCTGGCTTTATAATTCACCATTTTATGAAATGTGATATTTCATTGTGTGTTAGAGACACCACGGGGAGCTTCACTGCATGCAAATGTACATGCAGTATTGCAATTACTAAAATGAGTGCGATTTTGTAATTTGACAATAATGGAATGTTTGATATTTGTTTGTGGCATTAGTTACTGTTGAAGCTTCCTGAAGAGCAAACCTGGTTCACCAAGGCTTTGTTTTTATTGGAAGGTTTCCTTCAGTGTTTGTTTTTTTAATCTACGTTTATTGGAAATTTTCCACCTATGTGTGTTCTTAGTGTTGAAGCTAGAGCTAGAAGCTTCTGCTGTGAGTGCAGTGTTTGCTGTTAAGGTTTCTGTGACATACTGCTCCATAAAATTAGACCTTCTGACATGATATTAGAGCTTTTTCCATGTCTGATTCTGACATTAGAAAGAGATTCTTGAATGCCTAATTTTGACAAAGAGTACTTTATTTTCAGGAGAAAATATTCATGCAAAAATGCAAGCTGCTCAAAGCTGAAATACTGACAAGAATCCTGACAGTCTGTCTCTTTGAGTGTCATCAGAGGCACGTTACTCCCTCTGTTGTGAAATGATAAAATTTACAAAGGGAATGTACAAAGGAAAATCATCCTTCCTCAGTCCATGAGCTGTAACTTAATGAGGGGAGATGATTATTTTATTTATAGGCATTTCCATGGTGTTCATCAGTAGAGTAATCAAGATGCTTCAGAAGTACAGATAGTAGTGGCAATGATAGAGTGGTGTGTAAATAATTACATTTCTATGCACTGCAGAGCTGCTGCATTTGGAGTGAGAAAGCAGTTAATTGAGAGCTGGATGGGGTGTGTTTGAATAAATGTGACACTCAAAACAACAGCAAGGCTAGTTTTTTTTAGGGTAATTTTGTTTCTTTTTATGTCTTGCCTTGTCTGTAGAAATATGGCCCATTTGAAACTTGCTAAATAAGCATCTTGTGTTTAAGTAGTTTATTTATCTTGGTCTTGTACATACTTCTAATGCCTTGTGCCTTGTCTGTCTGTACTCAAGATCCTTCCCTCCTTGGAGTGTATCATCACCTCTTGATGGACATCCCAGAACTCAAAAGGGGTTTCAAATTGTTGACCAAAAATAAGTCATGACAGAGAATCACAACAGGGTTTTAACTTTTGAACTTTCATGACCATATAGGAAATGGTATAGGTCAAAGAATTCAGTGCATTAAACAAACACTAGATTGGATCAAATTCAGCACTTGGTTTCATGATTACAACTGCTGTTGTGTTGAGATGTGTAATATATGTAATTAATATATACATATCCAGGATTGAATTTGGTCTGATCTGTGGATCATGTTGGAAAACAGTTGTTTTGGTAGATTCTTTCTCTTTTTTTAAAGTCTTAGTTATATCCAGTGTCCCAAATAAGTCTGGATTCCTGGGAGCACTGGCTACTTTATAAACACATGATGACAATTTCTGCCTCATGTCGTTAATAAACCAAATTAGAAAACAGAATTTGAGACTGTGGATGAAGTTGCATTCAGATATTTTGAATGCAATAGTCTGAGCTAGACTTTGCAAATGTTGTAGAGATTTACTGTCCTGTTTGTGCTTGAGCTTCTTTCTCACCATGGTGTACAATAAGTAGGTGTTTTTCTGGAAAAGTGGAGTCTGTTTCATCGCTGACAGCCCAATGCCCATCTTCTGCTTTCTGCACCTTGCTTTGCGAGTAGTGTCTGTCTGCATTCATTCCTGCTTTTAAGAAGTGACCTGTAAAAGCTAATGTCTTCTGTATGTACTGAACTTCTCTTTTCCTGCGCTGCCTTGTATTCCAAAGTCTGTGAGTTGTTCAGCAAGTATATGAAAAGAGGTAGTAACAAAAATTAGTCCCTTTTTTTTTTTGTGATTGGCTGAGTGGATGATACTCTTGAAGTGACCAGAAATTCATCAGGCATGTTCAGTTGTACTTCAGCCTTAAGATATTTTCTGTGGTATTGAATTCCTCCTGCTTTTTCTCCAGCTGACGTATTGCCATGTCTTCATTAACTAAATATCCCATTCTGTGACGCATCAATTAGCATCACCAAATAAGCAGAATAAGGTGCTGTTCAGAGGGGAGAGAGCTTGTACACTTCAGTTTCACATAGATATAGATATTCTGGTCAACAAGCAGTTTTTAGCCATGATAACATGCAATGTTCTCTTCTGAACTTTGAAGTCTTAAAGCACAGGGAGAAGTCACACATGTGCTATTCATTGGCTTTTATGTAGCCTAGACAAAGTGCTTCTGTTCCATCTGAGTGTTAGCTGTCTCATCAGATGAAATTACATACATTTTCATATGTCAGGGCATTTGTGACTGTGCTTCCAAAAGAATTTCTAGTCTTAATAAAATGGTCCCCTCTAGCAGTCTTTGCTTTGATAAGGATTTCATGTGGCAGGTGATGAGTGAAGTTCATCTTTCTGTTTGCAAAGCTGATGCAAATGCCTAGGAGGCCAGCCCACCTCTCCTGTCCAGAGAAGAAGTTGCCATTTCATCTTAGATGACTTGCATTGAGGAAGGGCAGCAGCCACAAAGGGAGAAGCAGGATGACTACGCTCAAAACAGGTTAAAGGTTGGGTCTTTGGGACCAAAGCCATCAAAGTAGCTGATAAAGCAGCTCCTAGCACTGCACTACTAGTAAAAAGCTACCTTAGATGCATCCATACAAGTTGCACTGGAGAAACCAACCAAACTTTGGAGCTGTTGCACTGATTTTAAGCTGGTATTTGGAAACAAACTAGTAAAAAATTCATTGCTCAAGTGTCAATGCTAGCTGTGGACCAAACTTTGCCAGGATAGTGTAGCTCTGTTGATTATATTAATGAAGTTGTATCAATGTGACATAGAACAAGATTTGTACCAAAATATACAAATGCCTTTAACGGCTGTAATCTGTATTTGATGCTCAAGAAGAAGGTGAATATCTCCACGACGTACCTAGTAACATCTGCATTGCTGAAAGATCAGAGGGAAAATATTCCCTCTAGAGCCCTGGAGATAGTTAACTTACACCCTGAGGCATGAGGTTCAAGGTTACAAAGCAAGCAAATTGGTTTGCATTATTACACATGTTGAGGGGTAGGATGTCAGAAACTCCTCATCCTTCTGAGACTAGGTAATTGACTGCCCTTTTGGATACTGAAAAACTGCACTGAAGTAACCCCAGAATAAAGCAGTTTCTTGCACTTGTGTAAAGCTGGGATCTAGCTCCAAAGCAAATGGGAGGGAAGAGCAGGAGATGGATGCAAGTGGTTTTTGCATCCTGCATGCTGCAAAAGGCTCTACAGCAGGCAGTGCTAACAGGGGAGAGGCAAGTCCCATCTTCCCTCCCTGCTGCATAAAGCTGGAACAATAAAACTGTATCTGTTTTGCATCTTTTTCTCAGTCCTTTCTTCTCAGTGCTTCTTGTTAACTGCTGAGATTTGGCAGGCCTTGCATAAATCTCCCATTTTGATACCAAGAGGACAGGTCTGGATCGCAAGCGCTAGCAGAGGAATTGTGCAGGCAGGGTCTTTGCCCATAGCTGCCTCCCCCGATAGATCGCTCAGGGTGAGGATTAACTCCCAGCTTCACTCCTCATTGCTTTTGCAGACTACTCTGACTTAGGGTGTTTGCATGAGATTATTCCTCTCTAGCAACCATGTGTCATGGAAGGAAGGTTAGTAATAATGTATGGGCTGAAGAACTTCTGAACCCAAGTCACTTATACTGCCAGACAACACAGCCTAGTTCTCTACCTTTAGGGAGCTCTTAGTCTAAGCTGGAAATTCAGCATTGCCTGATTCATGCAATGACTAGACACCAACACAGACAAAACCAATTAGTCTGCAGGTATCCCTTAAGGATTTTATCATTCGCTAGAATGAATAAGCCAAGCTTCCATGAATGTGTGTCTAAGTACTTATGATGAAATATTCAGAAGACTTTCTGAGATGTTATTCAGAAACCTTATGCTTATTACTTTCTGTTTACTTAGGTCTGTGGGCCACAGAATCTGGGTGAAAAGGGGCCTATCTGGAACACTGTGAATCCTAATTCCTGCACTTACTAGAGCAGAAGCAGTCTGATCTCAGCAGCTAAAGTCTTGATCGAGTCTGTTCTCCTATGAGCATTGAGACTGACCTGGCTGCCATCAGTGAGGTCTCTAATCAGCTCCCCACGGCATGTGCAGAGCAAGGGGAGACAGCAGAGGAGACAATCATCTTGCAAACTTTGGTGGATTTTTGCCATTGCTTTGCCTCAGCCTCAGGTTCTGGAGGAGCTGTCATGCTCCTGCCTGCCATCCAGCAGGGCTTTGGTGCTGTGTATTCATCGGCATTTTGTTGTTATGCAAATACTGGCTAAAGCTGTGGTGTACCTATTGTCCTCTCAAGGCAGTGAGGCTCCAAGACCAGAAGTAGGCTCCAGAGTTGCACTGCTGCTTGCTGAAAGTTGTTGATTTTCTAGAAACACAAGCCTTGCTAGTAGACATGTACTGACCAAGATCCATGTGAACACCTGCTACTCGTGTCACAGATGGCAGGCTGTCAAAATTATTGAAAGATGCAGTCAGATCTGACCTGGTGGCCTAGAGGTACGTGGCCCCTATTACTGAATCCTGGTGCTATTCACACCCCGAAAGAGATGTATGCTAAAAATTCAATCCTCACTAGCATCTTTATTTTGGCAGTTCTTTGTCATACAGAGTGACACGTTCCCTTTTCACTCTGAATCCCAGGAGAGAAGATGGTTATTCACTGTAGTGCCAGAGGGTTTATCTAGGAATAAATGGGCTGAAAATGAGCAAGGGAAATCAGGCTGAGTATCAGGAGCTGAGACAGGCAAAGAAAGCCTTGTAGTTTTTCCATTGTTGGTTTGTATTGTCACATGAAACTAAGTTTCTGTTTCCTTTTTGGTGCTCAAGTAGAAATCCCACCTGTGTGAATGGGAGTCCCTCCTGCTCTGAGAGGGAGCAGGTTACGCTGAATGTATTCTGAGCAAGTGTCTACCTCAATGCGTGGACTCTAGTAAACGTCTTATTTCTTTTGATCACATAGGATAATCAAATACGTGTCTTTTCCCTGTTTGAAATGGGGAAATGTCTTGCTTATTCTGGTGCACCGGGGTCCTTAGTCTTAGGCTGTAAGTGGCATCACATATAGTATGTTTGCTCACATCTCCCTACCTGTGGTACCTCACAGAGTGTGTGAATACTCCCCTGAGCTCACCCGGTGTGACACACCTTGAGAATCTGATGGCAGTTGGTGCCATATTCCACATCTTGTTGCAAGTTCCACCTCTTCTTGTGTGCCTGAAACCAATTCTTCCCTTGCCTTCTCAGCTCTTACTGGCCTTTGATCAAAAGGCTGTTTTCGCTCAGTAGCAGGTAAGTTATGACACAGCTCGTGCATACACTTCTCTTTAGGTGGAGCTTGCACTAGATGTGGGTAAAGGCATATGGCCTAATAACAGAGGCTGGTAAGAAATAGTGCGATAGAACCATCATCCAGCACAACAGTATTTCCTTCTTTCTTGTCCCTGAAACTGCACACAGAACTGAACCAGTGATTATTATTTTTTGTATGTAGTATGTGCATCTTGATGGAGCTTAAGTGTTAAGGAAATGAATCCATGTTGCAACGGGCCCAGACTGAGCGTGAGAGGTTGTCAAAAGCCTCCTCATCGTGTATTTTGAACCTGATGCCAGTGCCATTCAAAGGTCTCTGTATGGGACAGTAAGGTAACAAGGGATAGCTTTGCTCATGTGCAGAGGATGACAGCTTCCATCCACTTTCAGGTCTGCCAGGAATGACAAAAGATATTGGCACAGAACTGTGTGTAATAAAAGTATGTCTAAAGGAGTTGAGGAGAAAAAAAAGTTGGATCCAGTCCATCCAGATTTTCAGAATTGGCTAAGGTAGGCCTGCATATGCGGGGAAGCGCAAAGACAAGCCATGAAAGCTGAGGGCTATTCCAACTTGTGTTCAGGGCTTCTCAGGCTGTGGCAAATTGATTAGCATACAGAGCTGGAATTGCAGGCCTGCTCCTGGAGATTTGCTTAGCTCTGAATTCAAACTGAATAGGGAAAAATAAGCAAGGCTAATAACCAGAGCATTTGCTGCTCCAAGCCATGACACACCCTCTCCCCCATGAACACACAGCCACTCCTTTCTGAATTAATAGACATAGTTCTAGTTTCCTGGTTAACAGCAAGCAGGGTGTGTATGAGTATATGCATGTGTATCTATCTTATAAATACATTTTACTAAGTATTGCAGAACACAACTCTGCATCTCAACTTGCTGTCTAAGCAGTCTAAACTCTCCTTTTAGTTAAAGGATCCCAGGGACTATTGTGCTCTGACAGTCATATCCTCGAGTGGTGTAATTGTTTTTTCTTCCCTTACTCTGATAAACCAAAGGCATTTTACTGGAGTCTTTAACTGCACTTTGAAAATGTTTGCTTACTTTTAAATTATTCTTTGAGATAAATGCAAATCTCATTGTCATTAACAGTTTTTAAATTATCCACATAATCTAAACTGAATAGGAAATTTCGATGTGTTGGCTCGTGATGCTTTTCTCTCATTTTTTTTATCTTGAAAAATACTTCAGATCATGGATTTTTCAACTAGAGTGGGTGTAAGATATAGCCTGCTTTTTACTAATTATTTTTTCTTTTTTTCCCCAAATGGGGGACTTGGTTTTGAACAGAATGGACAAAAACCAGACATGGGGAAGATGAGATAATATGCACCATTCATTAGAAGGATTTTTCCAGGGGATTTTGCTTTGGTCAGAATTGGCGTGAGAGGTCAGTCCTCCAGGTCTGAGCTCTGTTATCTGGAGGACAATGAACACAAGGAGCTTTACTGGCTCCACAGGAATAATTATGCAGCCAGTGAGCCTGCAGGGCAGCAGGGGAGAGCAGGACTCCGGGCTCCTTCCCTGCACTCCCCTGGCCTCACCATCTGCTCTGTGCCGCTTATCTGGTACTGAGTCCCCTGCGGCTGCTAAGGCCCCACAGCTCTGGTTCTGCTACTGCCTCGCTGTGGACATCGCTCCCTGGTTGTGATGGACCAGTTCAAGCCACCGCATGAAATGCCTAGCCATGCTAACTGTGCTACAGGGAGAACAGCTTATGGCTACAGATGTCTGTCTTTTATTCGGGCTCTCTGAACAGGAAAGAATAATTGGTTTAGGAAAGCATCTTGTGGTGCGTGCATGCTTCTGTGAAAGAAGCATTTCTTCAAGCTATTGCTGTACCCCTGTGCTTTTGCCATATTCTCTTGTGCCCTTCCTCGCTCCCTCATGCCCATAATGTTGCCGAAAGAGGAATAGAGAGGCTGAGTATGGTGACTAATGGGTGTACCTCTTCTCTGTATGTCTGGTGGTGAAAAATACACTAGGAAACTCAGCTTCTGTACTAGATAAATCAACTGAAATGAAAGTTAAAATTGTGAAATACACAACATGACATAACAAGGTATGAACAAACATAACTTCCACAATAAAAACTTTCACTTTGATGTTCTATTATTCTATACTAATCAAATAAAATCATGGATAGGACAGAGCCAGTGGACATTTGGACTTCAAAATATCATGAGGAAAGGCTCCTTCAAGAACTTATTAAGGAACCTGAAGTAGTGATTAGATGGGCAAATACTATTACAGATGGGAAACAGGTTTAGAAGAAGAAAGCAGGATAGAAGTAACTTTTTATCAGAGTAAAAATTAAGTATCAAGATACAAGTGGTGTTTACTGTTGTCTTGAGTGATCTGGAGGTGGAAGTACTTGGTGAAGACAATGAAAGAATTATTGTAATAAAGAAAGTTGGGAGACAAGTGAGAGACTGAGATGAACAGGCAGTGTAATGGATGATCATAAGTGCAAAGCAGCACACACTGGTAGAAAGTACTGTTATACTGACCTTTTAAATTAAAAATAACTATTCTGCAAAGAGGATTGGTCTTGAGGGAGGCTAGTAAAAAATATCTTAGCACAGAATCAAAACAAGATGCTAAAGCATATGGCATGTATTCAAAATTCAGACAGAAAGGAACAGCTTTTTAAAATATTGCTGTATTCCATTTACCCTTCCACTTCACCTCTCCACATTCACAAATGTGTCATTCACAAATGTGTCTCAGAATATGGAAGAAAGAAGTTTCTCCAGCGACTGTGCTGCACTGCAGTCCTCTGCAACTCTCCCATCTTCTTCTGAAGCAGCTAGAAGGGGTGGGGTAACTCATGCACGTGCTTGGTAACTCTTTTGTTAATGCAGCGTGTTGTAACTGGGACTTTGGTGAAACACAAAGTAGGTTACAAATGGTCAGAGTGTGTATACTATGGAGTGTTTAGTGCTAAATCACCCAGGCTTACGTGGCTCTCCACAGCTGCTAAGTCTTGGTGTGGTTTTGTGCCTGCAAGTATGAAACTGGGAGTTCCCCTGTGGCTGGGGTATTGATATGACCCGGCACCCAGTTAAGTTAACTTCCTTTGGAGGTCCAAGGTGTCTAGTTATGCAAAGATGTTGAGAGAAGCTATAGCTGTACCTCTACAGATAGGGAATACCTTAACTTTCTATAGACAGGTGACACATCATCCCACTGCATGGTGGAACATTTGAAATGGGTTTGTCAAAACTGCGTGGAGTGATCCTACTCATTACATTAGGGGCACAAAATATGGTGCTTGTAAAAGTCTTGTTCTTAATGTATATGTACTCGTCCATTCTTCTGTCAGGTGTGTTGTATAGCCATTAACTCAGGATTTGTAACTTCTGTCAACCACTTCTTTGATATGTCTAACTTTTGCACTGTCTTTATATCTACAAAACTGTATCATTGGAGTGGAGAGAAAAATTACATCCTTCACCCTTCTTCCATGCCACTTAGTCTTTACGAGAGCCTGTGAAGTATTTTAACAGTGGAAACAAGTAAAAATGCAGTGCAGCCATTTCAACTTTGTCAAGAATTTTAAACCTAGCTGATAAATTATTTGGGGACAAATGCTGAAAAGCATTTGCAGAGAAGCAAAAATCTGTCTGAAACCTTAAACCTGAGCAGCCTTCCATCATGGAGCTCAGCTCTCCAGAAAGGCAGTAAGAGGACTAAACTTCCCTTTCTCAAATGTGCGCATATCAGGAACCTTATCAACTGCTGGCAGGCTGCAGGATTACATGTAAATTAAGTGTATCAAAGAGTTGAGTTAGCCAACATTAGGAGCTAAGAATGTTATTCTTGCCTACTTGAAAGCCCTTCATAATGGATTAGAAACAAGAACTTACATCTCTTAATACCAGCTGAAAATGGAGGCATCTTTTTGCTTCTAGTGAATTTTAATACTTTGAGAGTAAATGGTACTGGGGATTTCCTTCATTTTAGGCAACCCTAGTCACAGAAGGTTGCAAAATGATGCGTACGTTTCACAATCAAAATGAAAGCCATAAGACTGGCTGAATTTTGTATAAGACTCTCAATAGAGTTGTTGGCGAATGTTATTTTTAGCACCGTAAAGCAACAGAGATCTTTACAATCTTGGCATTTCTTGCAGTTTTAAAATGGAGAACAGCTTTTGAAATGTCTGCTTTTCCTTGAATTTTTATCCATATCATGAGCTTCTTCATAAAGTTTTTGCACTGCTCTTGGCAGCAGGTAGCGATCTAGTGCCAAACAGTCCAGAATTGCTCCATTTTACACTGTTTCTGCAGAATTCTTTTTCTTCCAGAAAATAGATGCTGGAAAAAATGCCATCTGATCCTGACATTCATTGTCTGGTTGTTTCCAGCTGCACATGTGAAGTGTTCACTTTAGTGTAAAATGGACAGTAAACAAGGAAGAATAAAGTTGGGCTGAAAGTGGATACACTGAGCACTAATTTACAGGTCTCGTAATATTTAATACTGCTGAAAACCAACTTGGTTTTTTCTAATAAGCATAGCCCACCAAAGACTGACTTTCTCGCAAAAACAGAAGGAGGCAGTTGCTACTGGAAATATCTTAAATGTCACAGATGAGAGGCAGTGTGCTTCAGGTATTCAAGCAGCAAGAGTGGGTCTCAGGGCTCCTGGCACGAATCCTAGATTCAGCTGCAGTGTGTGACCTAGGTTAAGGCAATTAATTTGGTATTTTCAGGCAGGTGTGCCTTGACACATTTAAACTCATAGGGAGGTTGAAAGGAGTTTGTCAATTTGTCTTTAATGTTTAAGTTTGAAAAGTTCTCACACATCTTTGTCTTAGCTGTTTTTTGGTAAAACAGAAGATGACTCACTTGTAAGACTTACTTGTACTGCTGAGAACTGGAGGGATGGTGTAGGTCAGGGATGATATCAGTCAGGGTTTCTCAACCCTTTTTTTTCAAAGGACTGCCTAGATTCTGTAGGAAGAACGCCTATTACCCATTTCTAACAGTTTTCTAACAGCTAACATTACTATACCAATCAGTAAAACATAGAGCACAGTTTGAATGTTCATTTATCTCTCCATCTTTTTCCCCTCCCATTTTATTCATTTCCTGCTTGTGTGCATGGGGATTTGCCTGTTTGCTTTGCTTTCCTTGCCATATTGTTTCAATTATCAATCTTTTTTCACCTCCACTTGACTTGTATGTGGGCTTGACTGGGACAATATAGTCATTCTGGCAGCTGCTTTGTGGGCCACCTTCTGCTGCTTTTTGGACCACCAGCTAAGATTGATGAAGAATACTAAGTCTCAGTAGCATCATAACAGACTCAATCCCTCATCTTTTCATTGCATCCAGATATTGCATACAGGATACCTGGGTTTAGTACTCCAAGGGTCTGGCTTCTAAAACAAAATAAGTGTCCGGGTTCTGCCCCCTCAGCGGGTGAAATTCATTGAGAGTGATCTCTTCTTCTATCTGGTGCCATATTTAGGCAGGAGACAAAGCAGAGATTGATTCAGTCCCAACCTTCACATGTGCTTCCTTTCCATAAGTCATGCTTTCACTTCTTTTTTGTAGTCTGGCAGCTGCAAGGGCTGGTTGCTTGGTGACGCTCTCAGCAGCACAAAGAGCTCTCAGCTGGGAGGCCAGGTCTGTCGGCCACAAACAGCTGGGATAATTTTATTTGTCTTTCTCTTGTTCCTGTTAATTGCAGGGAGCTGAATCAAAGTCAACATAATAGAAAAGGGAGCACCGGCAGATACTATTTATGGCTTCTTTAACATCTACCTTTTTCTCCCTGAGTCAGGGAAGTGACAGCATGCGCTAGAAGTGGCCTGTTATTTCAGAAATGCAGGAATAAAATTAAAAGGTATGGTTTCCCCTTCTGGTTCAGGCAGGCTCTTACCACGTCCTATATAAAAGCAACATGTGAGACTGGGTTTTGGATTTATGAATCATTGTTCCTTAATCCGACGTGTGACTGCCTGCCTGTTCATTCTTTGTAATAATCATATGCTGTGCAGGTCACGTCTATGAAATACCTATTAATGACCTTTCCTCTACCTCAAAGGATACATCACTCCTCAGGTTTTGTGCAAGATAAAAACAACTAATAACTTCCAGAGGTGAAAGTGTTGTGATTTAATGATCTGGGCACAGGCCTTGGTTTTATGAACTCCTGGTTTCTCATTTCTGCTTCTATGTAGGCTATGTCATCCTAAGTTATTTGGTGTTTCAGCTGATTTCTACTTAGCGGCAGACTGGCTGGACCTAGGCACAAGAAGGTACAGAGGGAAAGGTGACAGGGACATCAGTGCTGCTCAGCTTGTGCTTCTGGAGTAGCAGGACTTCTCAAGCTAGTGCCAGCAATCAGCCATGTGTTGGGTCTCACTGAGTGCTGCCAAGCGCTGAGCATGCCGACTCAGATGCATCAAAGCATTTAAGCACGTGAATAGCTTCCTGCAAGTTAGCTTGTGTGGAGATGCTTTGCAGAGGTTGAGGAGCAGTGTTAAGCGCTAACAGAGGAAAGGTGAAGAAGCTGGCCATGCCTGAAACTGGTCTCTTCTTATTAATGCTATTATATTTAATAGTGACCAGTGACTACATTCCTAAATTTCTGAAGCTGTAAGCTCTGTTTTTGCAGGACTTTTTTCTTATTTCAGGTATAAATCACAATATATTGATTCTAGTCAGTTGTTAATTTGATGCTTTTCGGTAGTTTAATTATGCAAGGTGCTATGCAGTAACCTAACAAGTAAACTCTAACACTGAATTTTAACAGTTCACTGATGAAATGCACAGTAATGTGGATAAACTGATATATGAATATACTAAAGGATCTGCTGTTAAACTCAGAACCAGAAAGTGTTATTGGTTTGTGCATTTTATTCCCTGATCAAAAGCCCTGAAGTACCAAGAAATAAAACTACCTTTTGAGAGTTTGGGCCACTCTGTTCCTAGGGCTAAAGTCAAGGAAGATTGAGGAATGTGAACTGAAGTGGAAATGTACCTGCCTAACACAGTGTTAAATCTAGCATGCAGAGTTGCTGAGGGAACAGACTAAGTTGGTGTGATCTTCTGATCTGATTGTGAAAATGAGGACTCTGAATTTTAGTGCCTCACACTCAAGAGCTGTAATAGCAGGTGTTATAAGAGACACCCTGGGGTTTTGGACCTTTTTTTTTTTTTATGCCTACATGCCTGCACAGGGCCTTATTACATGGACCTTTTCAGTGAAGAGACAGCAACCCAGGTGGGCAGTTTTTAAAAAAATCTTTGTTAAAAATCATGTGCTTGAGCTATAGTCTCTTTTTTGGTCTGCAAACATTTTGTCACTCTAATCCAGGTACTTATGGCATAGTTTTCATCCCTGAGCTGATGCTTCCCAGATATTTTTGTGTGCGTGGTATTTACATAGATTTTGTTGATTCCAAATCTAACAGTTTTTCTCATCAATTGCTTTCCAATTTACTACTTCAGATGTAAATGTATTGAGACAATAATCAGGGCAGTCCCGTACCTCATGCTTTAGGGTTTAGAGTGATCACTGAAGGGATCAGGAAGGAATTGGCCTTTCCAAGCAGCATCACGCAAAAAGATGTAAGTGCATTTGTGAAGGAGGAGCATCCCTCTCTTCTGAAACATCAGCTATTAGCCCCTCACAGAGGCTGTGCATCAGCCTGCGTACACTGACCGATGAACTGATCCTCTGTGTCAAATCCTTATGTAAATGCAACAGCCTAATCCCCTTGCCTTAATAGGAATTTCACACCTTAATCCTCGCTATGTTCAGTGGCAAAGATGTTCCTAGTAGGCAGTTTGACAAATGCATCCTATTTTCAGAAAAATCACTGTATGTAAGTTTGTGGTAATAGGAAAACTGTAGTCTCCGATTTGCATGGAAGAGTGAAGCATGTCACTAATAAAAGTGAGGGGATTATGTTCCTAAATTGTCAGTGGATTTCAGAGGATTTGCCACACCAAATGAGACCATTAGCCTACCAAGTCCTTCGTTTTGCCCCTGGCCCTGGCTGGCTCTTTTTGCTTTAGCTGGAAATGCTCCCTAGACAATACAGTTGAGTCTATAGGAGCGAGAGGAAAAGGATTCCCTCCCGACCCCTGCAGCGATCTAGGTTATGCCTTGCAGCTTAGCACTGCTCATTGTGTGCTGGGCTTCCACTGCTCAAGTTGGAAGAAGTATCAATCAGTGTGTGTGGTGTCATTCTGAATAAACCTGTAATTTACATTATCATGTAACCTCAAAGAAGTATTAAAAATGCTGAAGTGTAGCACGTGGGGTGGGCCTGGGCAGTGCCTTGAACTCATCCTTTTCTATATAGATATATATTAATCTCTGAGTCATGGATACTTATTTCTTACCCAGCTGCAGAGCCTCAGCCAAAGCTCACTGAAGTCTATAGAAGACTTCCATAGGCCATGACCTCAGTCTGATGGTCCAATGTATTCGGGGCCTTCCATGACAACGGGGAAGACCAACACTGTTTCTGAATTGCCGCCTCTGAAAAGAAGGATGCACCAGTGTGTTTCACATCTCAGCTGAGAAGTAATTACATTACCCACAGAGGCTTCTTTTCTCAGACTCAGAAGGACCATGCTTGTATCTCTTGTGCTCCTGGTTGTGAAGATAATTGTGAGTGCAAATCATGCAACTGGATGTGCTGTTATTAAGCATCATTCCCCCAGTCTGTTTGCTAGATGCCTCTTCATGCACGCACAGGCAGGGTGGATCTTAATCAGCTGCGGATTAACCACTAACACAGAACACAATGCGTGCACAGCTTTACAAGCAACAGTGGTTAGCTGGCCATTTGGAAGAAATCTGTGTACATGTGTCCCGTTATTTCCACTGCCAAAGCTTTTCCAAACCAGCCTTTTGTTTTAGTTTATTTCTCACTGCAGAAGCTTGTTATTCCATGCCCTGCTCTCTTGTTGCAGCTCCAGTCCTTCTTGGCTGCTCTTTGTTTGCCCTGTTGTTATTAGACGCTTCAGTTTGGACTTGCTTCTCACCGGTGCACCAATGAAGCTCTTCAACAGTCAGGCCTTTATATCTATTCTGTGCAGAGTCCATTCTACTAGTGCAACCCTTTGAGAATTTGCATCCAAAATGCCAGTGCACTGAGTCAAATCTGCTACTACACAAGAGAGTCTGCACAAACTAAGCCTTGATTTTTTTTTTTTTTTTCCCCCCAGGCCAGCTGGCTGTGGAAAGTTTTGTTCTTTGTAACTCTAAATACTTGTGTTGTTTTTAATCAAATTTGACTATAGCTCACTTAAGCATTTGTGGCTTTTCCTTAGGAATGATATCACTGTCCCAGCTAGCTCATGTGGAGCAAGGACTGGAAAAATCTACTTTATGACAAACTATAATTTAAGAGTCAGCAATGTCTGATGTAGCAAAAAATGCAGTTTTCGGGGGAAACTGTTACCCGGTTATTTAAATGCTTCTGTCATTTAGAATAAACCCATCTGTAACAGCAAAGGTCACAACATCCCCAAGAGCTACTTGGTTTTTTTTTTTAACTCATCTCTG
Source organism: Aquila spilogaster (assembly GCA_024606505.1). Lineage (NCBI taxonomy): Eukaryota > Metazoa > Chordata > Aves > Accipitriformes > Accipitridae > Aquila > Aquila spilogaster. Next base: position 25,511,122 of record JANHGO010000044.1, on the reverse strand, counting down.
GTATGGAGTTAGTGACCTGTGTGCATTTGGCCCCACAGAAGGGCTGTCCCCTCATGCCGATGTCCCTGTCCTGGCTGGGTTCAACTTGTGACATTGAGGAACCCCAGAGAAACCTAGAGGAAGCTGCAGCTATAGTCAAGTCTCTGTGTGGATCCCCTGCAAATGCAGCCTTTTCTGTGTTTTTCTAATGGTTTCATAATTGCATGTCATTTTTGCAGTCTGACTAAAGCAATTCTGATATTTGCTGGTTTTGATGCCCTGTGTCAGCATTTTCTTATACTAAAGGTGCCTAAGCACACTGTGTTTGTCTCCACACTCACCATTTTATATCTTTACCACATAGCTAAGCCAAGAGTTTGAAACAATTTATTATAAAAGTTATAAGGAAGGAAAAAGTACCTCATTGCAGTTCAGGCAGAAATGACAAAACCCAGAGGTTTCTTCCAGCCTCACTGGATCATGTCTTGAATAGAGCTTCAGTGCCTGTGTCCAACCTGCCTGGTTCAGCTGGTACATGGAGGGAGAGGGAGCGGAGCAACATTCACTCTTTTCCTGCCTTTCCAGCTCTGATGCCCCACTGAGCACTTCACCAATGTTGCTCTGTGTTGCTCTGTGCTGTCTCAGCACTTTCTACTTGTTCTGACATAAAAATAGCGTATCTTGTTGACTGTAGAGAAGTACATGGCTGTAGTCTCTTCCCTATGTCGTTGTACCAGATTTTAAACGGTATCTGCAAGAGAGAAAATACCCTATAGAGCCTGCAAGCTTAGGGAGAGACTAAGCTTTGTGAAACTCTGCAAACTGAGACCTTGGCCCCAGACTGGGAACATCCCTATTGCCGCAGTTGTAACAGCTACTCTGTTCACCCGTGTCACATCTTAATTCAGCCACGGGCCAGGCTTTCTTAACAAACTCACATAACGAATAGTTGGAGTCTGCTGCAGCCAGGCTAAAGCTTCCTACCTTGCCTGTCAAATGGCAAGTTATACTGGTAGCAAGTGCTGATTAATATAAAGGAGATTGCAGGTGATGCATGACTGAACGTGTGTTTGTGGGTGTACTGCCATAGATCAAATTGCAGCAGCTGCTCAGTGTTGCCTTGCATTGCTTCTCTGGACAGAAATGCGGCAAATGAACACAATAAACATAAATAGCCTCAAGGTTTTTATTGTTTCCATCAGGCTATGCTGCAGTAGTAAGAGTAAAGGGGGATGGGGGGTGGTGAGCCAGATTCTCAACATATGCCCATTGGCCTTGCTCTCAGTATAAAGCAGTTTGAGGCACCATCCTCGCTGGGGGATCGATAGTGGTGTGTGCACAGACAGCAGCTCCCAAGGGTGGTATGCCCGAGGCAGGTCCCATGCCTCTGGGATCACTGGGGCAGCAGATATTCAAATAGCCACTGCTGCACCATTTTGTGGGAGCCAGAGTGCATCTCTTCTCGTGCCTGCCAGATGGTGCAGAGTGGGTCTTCACCTTGCCCGCACCATACTCTCATCTGCTTCAGCTGTCTCCTGCCGACCTGCGGGTGCTGGATTCCCCTGGTCCTTGCACATCAGTAATGCTGATGTCGGGTCACATTGGCTCTGACTGGTGTCATTTGGGCACCATGCCTCAATATTTGAACTCCTTCCTGAGAAGGCTAGCAATTTCTGTGCTGCTAACAGGGCTAGACTTAATGTGAGACACAGGAGACTGCATCCTCAGCTACCATCAATTACCAGTTAAGTGGATTTGCAGTAACTAGGCATGATACTCAGGTTTTTATCCCCTTTCCTCCTTTTAGCTGGATACTTTGGAGGAAGATGCTGAACTCTCAGTGGAGAGCTGTAAAAGAATTACATGTGGGTAGCACCCATGTAATTCTCCCTGAGCTGGCACAGTGGTAGAGATGCTATTTTTGACAGCACTCAAACCAAACATATTCCCAAAGCACAATGCATGCAGGTCTTGAACTTGCAGAAATCCATTAACAGAGCTGGCATGGGAGTTGCCTGGCTGTCACATTTTGGGTTATGTTTGCAAGAAACCTGTTAGAAAAATAGATACTTCTTGACAATAGAGTATCCCCAAAGCAAGATTTTGAGATGCTGTAAATGGGAAGGTCTGAGGTGCTATTTGCAGAGTAAGAACTGATACAAGCCTGGAAAGCTCTATTAAAAACAGTGCAGATTTATTGATTTACGCTAGCTGATAATCTGTTCCTAAAGCTGCTTTTGAAATCAAAGTAATGTAGTTCTTATTGCTTGCCCTTGTCCTTCCTAACACTTACTTCTGTCCCTTGCTTAAGTGTTGACAGTTTAAAAATGTATTTGGAAAGGGTGTTCAGAGGATTTTGAACATGATACTACTAATAGGAGCATTGTTCTACCAGTCTCAGCAATTACCCAATTTCCTCTTAGGGCAAATCTGCCATTTTATCCACTTAGGCACCAGATTACCACCTTGTGAACCAATCTTTACAATTTTCTCCCCGCCAAATAACACGCAGCATGTGAGGCAGCTCCAAGCAGGAGGTTTGCTGTCTGTCCTCTTCATTGCTGCAGAGGAAAGAAAAAAATATGCAGAAGAAAAATCTCTCCTAATTTGTCAGACCGGAGCAGGTCAGAATAATTTCTAAGCAACTGCATCCTTGTAGCGCACTTCCCTCAGCAGAACGGGAACTTAGTGCAGTCAGCCTGCCCCGTAGTGCCCATTCAGCATCTCTGTTGATATGTAAATCACACCTCCTCCTCCTCAGCAGCCTGCCAGAGCCAGCAGCAATGATGTAACCGAGCTCCCAGCAAATCCTTTGTTTAAGCAATTGCCTCAGCTCAGTGGAAAAGCTGAGCAGCTTGGGCTGTGGCAGATGAGCTGCATTTAACGAGAAAGAAAGGAGCTCCAAGAACTTCTCCCGTTCGCCTTAGAAGGGAAATTTTCCTCAGAGGTGCTTTCCTAATTAGCTTGGTTTTATTCTGTTTGTGCATGTCAGAGATGGACTGTTAGCCACCCAAGCTCCTGCTGTTCAAACCTTTCCCTAGCCCAGGACGCAGCCCCTTTTCCTCTGCTACATCGGGGCGGGTAAGAGAAGTAGCTTGAAAGATTCTACTTTGGCTCAGTAATTTACAGGGTGTTTACAGAAATGTAGTAAACAAGACAGACTGGACCAGCGAGGCAATACCATGGTGTCCAAACCTCCTCAGAGAATCTGGTAAGCAGAACTGGACTTTATCAGTCCAACCGTTTGTCCGTTTGCGCTGGAGAAGACAAAATAGACTTCTGATTCCAGGTTTCCTCCATTCCTACGGAGGTAATATACAGACTTTTTCTTTTACTTACTGAGAAGACATCTGCTTCAGGTTGCACTTGGCTTGTCCGCTGCGCAGAGGCCATTAGCAAGCACGTGTCATCAGCGTGGTAGCAAGTGACAAGCCAATTGAACCTGGTCAGAGGGGGGTGAGGTAGAAATCCACTTCATGTGCTGGAAGGAAAATGGTTGACTAGAGAGGATGAGGGTGCTGTCTTGAGCTTCCAAATGTGAATATGCTTGTACCAAAAGGCTCAGGGTGCTTACCCCAGAGCTAGCTGTCACCTGTAGCATCAAGTGCTGCAAATTGAGGGCTTGGCCCCAATCTGATTATTTGTAAATTTGACACACTTGTAATCTAGCAAGAGGTTTACTCCTATTAGCAGAGGTGCATGTTTATTGCTCAGCTGGCCATAAAGGCCCTGATTTTCTGTCTTGCTTTGCAGTCCGCACTCACTTTATTTTGGTGTAAATGACTGAACAAAGCCTGGGGCTGCAGGCAACGTGGTCTATGAAGAGCTCTGGTGTTGTGGGTTCCCCAGAGCTACAGCAAATCAGAAGTGAAGTGGATATAGGGCTCTTCTGCCTTGCTACGGTAGCATTACTCTGGAGACAGCCTTGGTTCGCACAGGCCGTTGCCAAGATGTGTCACCAGTTCGTATTAGTATGGTTGGCTGATAGGTGATGAACAACAGCTTCCACACGTGGCTGTAAGGACAGGTAAGGAAGGATCTATTTTTGCATACCCCAATGGGCAGAGAAGTCAGTCTCTTAAAAGTAAATCATGTATTAGCACAGGTGAATGAAAGGGTGCCTCAGGGATATGTTGCTTCCTTCTTGCAAATTTAAATGCTTATGAGACTTCTTGTTTAATAGGTAGCTACTTAGAAACACAACCAGTGGGGGCAGAGGGGCTTTCGAAAATCATTGTAGAAGGCCAAATCCTCAAGTGGTCTAAATCCAGTGTGGCCAGTGCATGTGTGCTAAACTAGAGAAGTTTATCTTATTGATTTGCACAAATGGGGCATCAGTAAGCTTCGAAAGTTTGTTTGCTTGGTTATAAGAAGTATCCAGTTTGATTATTATTTCAGCCTTATCAAATAGATCACCTGCATTTGCTTGCTACAGTTGATCTCAAGTCTGAAGGGACTTACATAAAGTACCCTGCAGTTGCTCTGCTAGGGGTTTGCTCACTGAGGAGTAAGGAAAGTAAGCAGTGCTATTTTGCTTGGCATCTGTGTCTAGAAATATGTATTGCTCTAAGAATTATCACAGGATGAATCATAACAAAGATACTGGATCTTGGAGGTTACAACATAAAAATCTGTAGGAGGCAAATATCCAGTGCCTTATTCACCTAGTTTAGTGTATTTAGCCAGATTTTCCTCCCTCTTACTCCAGCATTTATATAAAATTGGTGGACTGAAAAGTAAGCTCAAGCAGGACTTGGCCCTTGAACACCAGTAATGTAATTCAGTTATATAAGATAACCGACATTTGCTTCATGGGGAGATGTTATAGTAACTCCTCTTGCTTTCTCTCCCTCTCTTTGTCCCCTAGAATAAGAAAGGATATGGATATTTAAATATGCAAGTTACCAGTGCATGAGGTTTGGATGCACTTTTTTTTTTTTTTTTTTGGTATCTGCCCAGAGGAAAGAAAGGGTGTGGGGGGGTTGTAAATGATATACTAACTTAATGCAAATCAGTCTTGTTTATTTGCCTGATGTAATGGAATAAAAAGAAAGCAGGGGAAAAGGAGCCAAGTCATTTTCTTGTAGTCTGCAGGAGGGAAGTTTAGGGCATCTGGAAGGCAGCAGTGCAGAGAAAGAGTATTTGTAATTGAACTGGCATATGGCAAAAGAAGTGTTATGGCAAATCTGCGTCAAAATAAGGGTGGTGTCAAATTGGGCTCAAATTCAGTAATCACAGGTGCCAAATGGATTAATTTAAGTTCAAAGTTTAGAATTGTTGTGATTACTGTGGTTATTTTGGGTTCCTTTCTCAGATTTTCCCAGCAGGCAGCATAAAAGATTAAAAATTTTAATGTAAGGACACTGACAGAGAAAGACAGACTCTCTGCTGCAGGAATTTAGAGTGGGAAGTTCAGGAAATGTTGGTGAAATGGAGACATACTTGCAATTCAGTCCAATATAGGACACTTTAAGTTTTCCAGCCCTCAAAAGCTGGGTGGTAATTTGCATCAATGGATTTACACCTCAACAAAATAGGATTACTTTGGCTAAGCATACCTTTTAATTTGGGGGGGGAAGAGCACCTTCCAAAACAAGCAATTAGTCAAGCATAAGAATACTTCAGGCACCTCATGCTTGGTTAAGTTATTCAAGGGCAAGTGAGACCAAAATCCAGGGAAAGCAAGTACATTTGGAGAATAGCGTCAAAGAGATCTTGGTGTTGGATGCGGGAGATAACGCTGCATCCTCAGGAAGCATGTTACCGGTGCAGCTCAGCTACATTGCAAAAGAAGCATGTGTTAATGTCCTCATTTTACAGATAGGAAATGCTCACGCTGATCCTCAAAGTGGCCAAGTGCCCTTCCCTCATTGATCTGTCTTTGCCTTACCCCCTCAGTCTGCTTGGCTTGTTGAGGTCACCCAGCAGGTATGACTGCTAAGAGGTGACTTCAGCATTCCCCTACCCACCCCCCAGCTGAGTGATCCTTTCCCACACCTTTCTTGCTTCCTCTACTAATGTAGCCTTGTTCCCCACAGTACTTGGAAGGTTTATTTCTGTTTTTCCTTGTCAATTAAACTCCCAACTGCATTGTGCTTAACTGCTATGCTATGCGCGCTCCATACCTGTTCAAAATTGCCCTTCCTGGTGAAAGCATGTAGGCAAACTTCATTTATCAAAGTAAGGACTTTGGGGAAAGCGCACTTAATCTTCACTTATCCCTGGAGAACTGCAAGATGGAAATGGGTCTGTAGGTGTGAACAGCTGAAATAACTTGATTCTTTTCACAGCCCCCAAATGAACAAAGAATTCCTTGTGGGAGAGGTGCACGTGGAGAGCAATACAAGATGAAAGAAGAGGGCAGCAAACATGCTGGTGACCTAAGGCTTGGGGTCATTACTTGCCCCAAGTGTGGCTAGTTAGGAGAGCTTCTTTCCTACATCATTAGTCTGTCACAGGGAACACAACAATTTGAAAGAGCGGGAGAAAGAAGGGAATTGGCTAAAATGGAATCAGTAGTACTATTTCAGCATTTTTTGCAAACATCAAGGCTTAGTATTTATTACAGAAGAGTACTAGAAGATGCTTTTTGAGCTTTTTGCTGATCAGATAAATGGCCTGACCTGTTCCTGGCAGCACCTGGAAGCACAGGGAATATCCTGACCCTCCTGGTCAAGCCTGCTGGCAGCGGGAATGGTTGGATGTCTGCACTCCTCCTGCCCCAGGCTGGTACTCACTGAGGCACTGCCTGCTCACCCATGAGGGCTGGTTAGAGGATACCGCTGCTCCGTGCCTTCATCCTTGCATTTTCGTGATAGATCTCTGGAACTTTGCTTGTGTCGGTCCTCCTTGGTGCTGTGTAGGTTAGGATGTAGCAGTGGATGGTGAGGAACAAGCTGGGTTACACTACCTTCAGTGAGAGAGTGAAATGCTTTGTTTTCGCTAAATTCAGTCAGTTTAGTATCTGCGCTTTGCTGGCAAAGAGCAAACTGGCTGAAGCCCGTCCAGACAAGATTCTGGCCTGTAGTAGGGTCATGGAAAGGATCTCGACCTGTTCTCAGTGTGTGCTTGTCACAGCGCGACAGGTTTTGTTCCTTGCTTTGCCCAAGAGGTTCAGTGTCTGTGATATGCAGTCCCAAGGGACTTCTGGGGCCATCTGCTTCTGGTGAAATGGCTCTCGGGACGCTAATCCAACCCTTTGTAACCCGTGAATTTGGTTGTCTTTGTCTTGTGTTCTGCTTAGGGAACATCAAGAGAGGAAAAAAAAAAAGTGCAAAGCTGTCACTTGTTAGTACACCTTTTTTTAAAAAAAAAAAATTGTTCTTTTTTTTCTTCTTCTCCCTCCACTATATTTGGAATGCAAATTCAGGGTAGTGACTTGAATTTTCAGAACTGCAGATAGTTTGGGGCATAAGAGGGCTCCTTTTACCTCAAGTGCTGAGGCACCAGCTAGGATCAACCAGGTGCCCTGGATGCTTCCTAGATCTAATACCTCCGTGATCACTTTACATTGAGGGCCCTCACATTTGGAAGCTGCCTTCCCCAGTGGCCCAGTCATGCCTGAATCACTCAACATTGAAGAAATGTCAATAGTGCTGTTCTCTCTGGTGTTTCCCTGGGCATGGTTGGGTGACCACAAAGATGGTAATTTTTCCCCTTACACAGAAGCAGAGATATATATATATATGTGTGTGTGTGTGCATACGTGTGTGGGTTTTTAATTAGTTTGTGTAAATCTGCCCTGAAGTGTGTTGGGAAGAGGATGCATTTTGTACTGCTAAAAATAAATACATATGAAATTTGTGTATTAGATTTCTCTTAGGGAAACAGGCTAAAATTCGTGTGTTAAATTTGAGTGCAAAAAGATAAATGGAATTTGATTAAAAAAACATAACTCTGCAAGTATACTGTTTTTAATGATTTTGATACATTCATGGAGCTTTTTTCAAATGCTTTAAATCCTAACGTGAGTCATTAAAGCCACCAGTGATTTCTGTAGACAGTGAAGCACTTCCTTATAGGAACTAATTTGACAGCATTGCAACTTAAATAGCTGCTTTAACCTCTTGTCCTTGAAGATCTGACAGTGAAACCATTTCATCATTTCCTCTGTGATATTGTAAAATATTATATTGTATGTTGTTTCAAGATGTGAAATTATATTTGTGTACATGTGCGTAAGTGTATAAACATACATACACATGTACAGCTCTGCAGACGTGCACTTTTATGTATTTTCAGATAGATCTTTATAGGATTAGCTTGGACTGTGGAATGAGACAGCTGAATCATCAGACTATGCTATATATTCTTCTTGCAGAGCTCTCAAAAGCTAGGAGACTGCTTTGGCAGGTCAAATAACATGTTGGAAATAATGTACTTCACAAATGTTCATCATTTCCATTGCCTAATTTTTCAGAGTATGGTGCACTGCTAGCAATGGCCAGCCCAAGAGCCTGTCTCTTATGTCAGAAATAGCAGGTCAGAAAAAGGTTGATGGTGAGCTTTGGTTTATCTTTTGTGCAAATACGTGTGTTTCTTAATATTTTACCAAATAATAACCCGCATTTCTAATAACCCACAAAACTTATTCCAACCAGGAGGACTGTGGGTGAAAGTAAAAGTTACAAGACCTGGTTTATATGGGTAGAGTGGCCATAGATGTTATATCTAGAAAAGCTGAACGGTGTAAGTTTGTTGGAATGGCTTAAGTAGAGCTGGGAAGAGGTGGTATGGAGTCACTCTTGTTATAATGGAGAACATGTGGGCTGAGAAACCCAAGAAGAGAGAACTAAACTGGAAGCAGTACATAGCAAGAATAGGAGTCTGGAAAGATCAGTCTGTCCTCAGGATGGGAGGGAATTGCCCAAGTCACGAACATGCATACAGGGCTATATGCAACCATGGATTATTAGTCACCATTGCAAAAGCGAAATGCTAGAGGAGTTGGTACACAAAATGTGCAATAAAGTATGCATTAACATGATGAAATATGTATTGGAATGAATACTAAGTGGGATAAGCATGACTCTCAACTGAAACAAATCTGGCAAGCTATAACTTTGGCCTATGGAGAAGCCCCATTGCATGTTAGCCCAGTGCAGATGTTGGAGAGCTTCCATGCTGTATCTTCTTGCACAAAACACTCCTTCTCTATGTTAAGACTATGCTTTAAAGGGGTATTTAGCACCTTTTGATCTCCCCTTCAAAAGGAGGGCAGGCAAGGAGCTGTCACAGCCTCCCAGAGAAGGACAAAGTGCTGATGCAGGCTGCAAGCTACACGGATGTCCAGCCTGGAAGTGAAGTATGTTGCATGTGTGCACACAGTGATAGTCTTTTCCATGACAGTCTCTTATAGAAAGAAGGGAGGAGAGATGAAATACTTTCTGTGACTCATTCCCATTCTGACACATTGAGAGAACACTGTAGAAAGAATGAGGCAGACCCCAAAAGGAGAAGCCCTGGGCCCAGTTCTACCCTGACTTATGTCATCTTCAATTTTACCAAAGGCGTTAGAGTTGCACAGGGCATAACAGAGGCAATAACTTAGGATCCCGCAAGACACTGTAATTCATGATGTTAAGGCTTGCAAAGGTCTCCAGCACAGTGACCATAGTGATTCAGAGGGGACAGAGCTCTGAATACATCTCCACCAAACACGATCTTTTTGGGAATGAAACTCCAAGGCTTCTGTGGTCACGTTTCTTAGTAGCTGTTTATGGTTTTGGCCATAATCCTATTGTAACTATTAATCATATTACTATCCTATTCCTGCAAAGCATCAGGGAAGGTTTTCCAGACAGATTAATCACTAATGAATTTGTAATCTGGCTTTGATCACTCATTCCTTTTGAATGCTGGTAGGTGGAGTTTACATGCCAAGATTTTCTGAATAATGAAGATGTTGCCTCTAAGGATCCTTTGGAATTAATTTTTCAAATTTGGATCTAATATGTAAGCTGGGCTCCCGTAGTTGTTTTTCTCCTGATTTAACATTGAGAAGAAGGGACTTCGGTAAATTGTACAGATATGCAGGCCTCCACATGCTCCTACTGAAATAAAAAGCAACGTTCTCTCTGCTTTTGGAGAAAGTTGGAGCAGACAGGTAGAAGTACTTGCAATCACGAAGGCAGATGGAATGTTATCAGAGGAGTTATCAGATGTTATCAGAGCAAATGGCTCTTGAAAGTGACTGACAAAGCTTCAATCTCTAATCCTTCCACGCTGTGGTTTATACCACTGAAACCTCTTGCAATGTCAGCAGCACCTGACATCAAATATACATCAAATACGTATGGTCAGCTTTGACACAGCAAAGTATAAATCTCATTTCTGGTGAGGCATAAATGTCAGAATACTGTCTGCACAATAGCCAAAGGCTGTATAAATTGTAATTAAAAGCATTTAATTTAAGTTAATCTTCATTAGGAATGTAATTATGTCCGCACACAAATTGCTTCAATGTAATTGTCACAGTTGTAAATAACTAGTTATATCAACCAGCTTTTCTCCAGGATAAACTGGCTAAGAGATTATCAACTGTTTTAGAGCAAAAGCAGAGGGTGTCTATTGGCGTATCTGTAACGCATGCATCCGTAGAATCAGACTGAACTCACTGCCCTTGCCCCTGCAGGTGCTGCAAAGTGGTACCAGCTCACACATCCCCCACGGCTCCAAATAAGCCGTTGTGCAGAGATGAGAGGATACCGTCTTGGAAGTTCAGTAATTTATTAGAACTTGGTTGTAGAGAAGCAGAGCAAAAGGTCCTCCCCCCCCCAAAAAATGGATCAGACTTGATTTTTAAAGGGGTATTTTAGTCTGCAATGGCACTGGCTTCAGCCTTGTCCCTGTCTTGTAGGCATAAGAGTATATGGGAAAAGTCTACCTTCCATAAAGTTGTCATTTTCTAATCAGACTATCAATGAAATTTATATATGGACTTTGCTGTCCTGATGCCCACAAAAGAACTACACATTGCAGAAGCCTGGAGCTATAGGCTATCAGCAATGTTCCTCTGGTGGAGACAGGCCAGTCTTCCACTGGTCAAGTGGCATCTACCAATAGATTACTCTAATTCTTTCCTTCAGGTCTCTTGATTGCTGTGGGGATTTAGGGCCTGATCCAATGCATCTTGAAGTCAATAGAGAATTTTCCCATTGAGCTCTGTGTGATCAGAATCACGTCTGCTACAGAGGAGTGAAGAATGTAATACATGTTGGATTCTGCTCAGAGCAACCTGACCTGAATCCAAAGAGGTTGAGAGTAGCTACTGCAAGACTTAGCTTAGAAAAGGAATGATTTAGTCTTCTTCACTGCCTCAGGAAACAATGCCATGAATGCACATAAGAAATTAAATAGCACTTGGGACATGAGTAAAAATAGTCTTATAAGTGGACATGAATGCTTGAAATGGATGTCCTAACAACATAGTTTAAAAGTAGAAGGAGCTTTTAACTGTTGTCAATGCTCTTCCCAAATAATCTGCACTGTTACTGCTAATTGGCATAAATCTTGCTCATAATACCCATAGCAGAGATTTGCACTGAATCCATTGCTAATCCTATAAACTGGTGAGTTTGATAAAGTGACTTGCTCTGGGCATTGCTAATTTTATTTTCATGCTTCCACTTGCTATCATTCATTAACCCCCAAATGGCAAGCTGGTCTGTATACGCAAACAAGAAAGCAATAGTCATCTTATTAGTGGCTATGACCGTGAGTGGGAAATGACAATAAAATGAATATATACACAATTTAAATAAGGTGCCTTTTCTTGTGTGTTGGTATGATGCTACCTGCTAAAAAAAGGGGGCAGGTTCTCATCAGCACATGCAAAATTAAATCTAGTACAAGGAAATTCTATATTAAATGGCATTATTTTTCACATGGGTTACTGCTATATTCCAGGCACCACAATATGTAATACTACTGCTCTTTGTATCTTATTGTCTTATTCGTTTAAAAGTACATATGCCACATTGTTTAAATTCTGCACCACATACAGTTATTAGAGCAGCTATCAAGCATTGATAGCATATCTAGGGCTCAAATCTCCCCATGTGTAGTTCTAACCAGGGTAAGTTCAAAGACCAGATTCTGGTGTTACAGTGGATGAGACACTGCTCATCAGTATTAGAGGAGATGCAAAGGACTGAATAAGAACCCCTAGGGTCTCTTTGGACGTGTCCGTTTAAGGCAGAATTGGTGTACCACTGGAGCACAGTGGAAAGGCTTACAATATTGATGCTTTATTTTTAATTCAATATAGGTGAGCTGGGCACCTTAAAGAAGATTACAAAAACAAAGGCTCAGGCCATAAGTTAAGACTTCCCAGATTTCCATTACATCCTGAAGAGAAGAAAAATCTGTTTGGGAAAAGACTGGAAACTTTATCTGCCAACCACTGGCCTAAATTTTACATCTAGTAGCCAGAATAACATAAAAATCCACTTTTTCTTATAAGTCAATGTCTTATTGTGATATAATGCTTAGTTATATGACCACCTGGTAGTCCTTAAGTAATTGTATACTGGTACAGTCTGGGTTTGCTTCCAGTGAAGGAAGTCTGTATGCAAAATTCCATCTCACTGAACTAGAAGTAACCAGAAGAGTTTGGTTTGCGTACGACTACCAGGAAGCTCTGCATTGGAGAGCTGCCCGCTGCTCTCCCAGTAACGTGTGCCTCCTGAGCAGCACGGTCCTGCGCTCGGCAAGAGCCCCGTACCGAACATGTTGTTTGTGCCAAAGCAGTGATTTCCATGGTCGGAACTCAACCGAATAAAAACTTGTGACTTAATGCAACACACTAAAGGGACAGTGGCTGGATCTACAGAACCAGATCAGATAACTAGGGAAAACGGACAGCACGCTTCTCAGTAAAGCTTTTTACATATAAGTCAGCTTGGATAAGAGAATTTAATACTTGCCTAGGTATTACAAAAAAGTGAAAAGCAGTTGCAGAGAAAAATATACCATTGATTATCTAAGGCTAATTTTCTTCTAGGCAGCCAGAGTTAGTTTTTTCTTCATCTAAGAAAGCTGCCTTGGAACAAAACCAATACAATAGTGTGGATTATGTATTGTCTTGAGGAAAGAAACAAAATATTTAGCTGGGACTACAAAGGAAAATGTGTCAAGTTTTTAAAATTACTTCAGCATATTTGAGTTCGAGACAGCACAGCAAAAGCAAAATGCTTGTTAAATCATTCTAGTGTGCAAGTATCATGGTAGATTTGATGTTCCAAGAGTTGACTGCACCAGCATGCTAATTGTCAGGATATGTTTTTTTAATTTTTTTTTAGAGGATGTTCATGTGTTGCCTTATTTGGTTACAGATGCTTTACTGCCTCTTGGTACAGAGGAAAAAATAAGGGAAAGAAAATGGCAATTGGTTTAGTGCAGTGACATTGTAGTGAACTCTAGCACCACATTCCCTGTGGAAATATATATTCTGGACTGAACAGTATTTCTTCAAAGACATCAATGAAAATATAGCACTGGTCTTGTTACAATTACCTCTCTCCACTTAATCCTGCTATCCTGTGCTTCAGAGATGCTGTGTTTCTGTAGTTCTTATTGAACCCAACTGGAATCGCAGGCATTCAGTGTTTCTTTAAAAAGCTCAGCCCGCGCTGTCTGCACTAGAAGTTTATTAGAGTGCTGGAGCAAATTGAAAGCATACCACTCTGGGTATAGAGAAGATCTCCACAGGAGAGGCTGATATTGCTCGATTACCTGTCAAAAATGATCTGAGATGAAAGGGGAAGAGAGCAAAGGGAAGCTATAAAACATTTGACGGGAAAAAAATAAAAATACAAAGTTTTAGAAGTGCTGTCAGTATGATCAGGGAGTAAAGTCAGATCGATGCTTTGTATAATTCTTTTGACTTCAGTAGATTTGTACCAAGAGGCTTGTATGCCAATACAGATTTGCCCCTTTTGTTTACATTTCTTTTCATAACTGTATGTTTTGTCTTTATGCAGTGTCTACATATGAGTTTATGTATGAGCAGCATTTCCACCACGAACAGACAGCAAACCTTGTTTCTTTCTTGGCATCCACAACAAAAATAATCCTTTGCTGAACCTAACAAAGGGTTATTTAACATCCTTTTGTTTTAACTGTAGTTGCAAAGTTGCTGACCTCCACAGTCACAATGAGGACTTGGAATTGGTGCTTTGAGCCAGGGTTGTTGGGTGCATAAGTGAGATCAGAAGCTGCTTCAAAATCTTCAAGGAACTTTCTTTTCTGCAGAGGTGAGGATCAGCAGGAAGGGTTGGGGGAGGAAAGAATCTACAATATCTACCCCTGGAAAGGTGATGACTCCTGCAAGGTGCTGTCTGATTGTTGTCTCGCGCCAGAGTGCGGTTGAGAATGAATAGCTCAGTCCCGGTCCCGTTAGTGTCAGCAGCAGCAGAGAGAAGCCCTGCATGGGCAGATGCCAGGCTCGTGTTCTTCACACCAGCAGAAAGGATCCATTTATCGTGGAAATGACATGGTCAGTCTGGAGGGGTGAGGACTGGGGAAGAGACGGAAAGTGAAGGGTAGGTGAAGAGCTGATGAATTTACGCAGCAATGGAGAAAGGAGGAAAAAATCCAGCTGTGTTATTTCTGTGGTTCAAATAAGAAAAGCAGTACCCAATTATCCCGGAGACAGTGCACAAAGGGAATGTAAATGTGTACAACCATCTGCAGCTGGCTGATCTGTGAGCTCATATAGTCACCTTTGTACATGTAGAAGTGGAATTTGCTGTTTCTTAGAGATTGGGAAAGAAACAGGTACAGTTCTGCTTGAAAGTCTCTGGCCATCTCCTGTTTCTCTTATCATATATCTCTTGGGGGAATCTCATACCAATTAGTTTCTAATTGATTCAGTAGTCTACAACTCATTTTATGAGAAATGCCATCCGAACATAATGGTTCTTGTATGTTTCACAGAAGCAGAAATTAATTGCATCATAATTTTAAAAACTCCTTTCCGTTCCCTCTTCTTCCATCACATAATACTTAATATTTCAAAAAGAAAGGTAAAAAATTAAAAAGGAATGTTTTTTTTAATCGGGTACTCTTCTGACACTGCCTAATGGCAAAGATTCACCCTGATGTGCTATACATTTATTATAATGACATAATTTGAATGATACTCCCAAAATTAGTGTGGACCCTTTAATACCTCTCCCAGGTGCTATTTAGTTGGGGCAAGAAGGCTTTAACCTTTTGCCTTTTGGAATCCCCCTAGTAAATCAACTGCATCTTGGGATCATTTCCAAATGAAATTTGCTTGCTACACAGCAGCAAGGAGACGTGATAGGATTATAAAGCAGGACTATTTTTCACTGCAGAAATGCTTGAACTCACTCCAGACAATTATGCAGCCTGCCATTTTACACATCATCTATTTCAGTATTCCTGCATCAATTATTCTATTAACATTACTGCATACTAAGCTAGAACTTGTCATTGGTCCTGTAGACATGGAAAGGATGGGATATATTTCAAATTAAAAAAAAAAAAGAAAAAAAAAAAAAAAAGGCATTTCCATGTGAGAGGCTTTGGGACATTCATTTCAGCAGCCTTGCTGCATGTTCTCTACAAAGTATTTTTATCTCACAGCCTGCTTAACATTGTTAATTTCTACCCTAATATGGTTTAGTTCAAGACATAATGCTGAATTTTCCATTACACTGTTAGCTGTCAGTCGAATTGAAAAGACCTGTTAATTAGAAAAAAATTAATAGCTTTATTCAAAGATTAACAGAAATTAGGGTGAAAACAAAATTGTTCCGATAGGGAGGGCATATGCATTTGCTGTAAATTCAGGAAATCTCCCAAAACACAAAGAATTTGTTCAGAATTATAATTAAGGAAGAAATTTTAACTCCCTGAAAGAACAGCTTGCTGGCAATTGTTACTTTCCTTTAGATTTAATGTAGCATCTGTTACAATTTAATTCTTAAAGAACACCATTTTTAATTCCCATTAATCTCCAGAATTAACAGTGTAATAAAGATCCTTGCAAGCATTGAAATTTAACTAGTCAAAATGCCTTTAGGAGCCTTTACAGAGTATTTTAGCAATTGAGCAACAGCTTTGATGCCATGAGTGGGGCGAAATGCAAAGCCAGCATTAATTAGATACAGAACCGGTTGCATCTTCTCATCTTCTTCAAGAATTAGGCTGACTTGGATCCATAGGCTGCAAATGAAGTTACATTGTTGGAGGACAGGACGGTTTGTTCATTGTCACGTTTGGAGATGCATATTAGGAAGGATGACTTGAAGGTTGAATGCTTCATACTTGTGTCTTTCTTCTGTTAAAGTTGATAGCATGAAGTAAAAGTGTTAGCTTTTCAACATCTCTTTTGATGAAAAAGTGTTTTGAATTTTGCAGATGTTGAACAAAACAGAGGGGGACCCGTACAGAATATGAGCTCAGTGACACATCCAAGAATTAATTAATAGAAGAAGTATCTTTAGATACGATAAAAATAGCAGAGATGTTTGAAAGGCTGTGTAGTTGGAGACCTAGACCCTGAATAAAACCAGTGCAGGCTGAGATACAAATATGCGCATAAGCTGAATTGACAGAATAGTCTTGTCTGGTCAGAAAAGGTTTTTAGTTACAACTGAGTTACAGTGCATCTTCCCCAGGAAAAATTGTGATAAGGCGTTGCCATAGTCCTTAATTAACATATGCTGTCTACCACAAATGCCAAGGAAGACAAGGTTATCCGTAGTGAAGTGTGTTAGGGGAGACACAGCCAGTTCAAAACGTGCTGCCTTCAAAGTCAGTGCTGATGCCTGACTTAAACTGAAGTGTCCTCAAGCTCTCCTGATGCACTAATAATAATGGCAAGTCTGACACACTGATTTTTGCCTAGCACTTATTTTGGAAGGAAGTTAGTGATGTCAGTGGGACTCACGACAAGGTCAAATAACTACATTTCTTAAAGAGAGGCTGCCTCAGTGAGTAAAACACATCCACTTGTTACATGGAAACCAAATCTGTTCATATTTAATATAATTTCCTGTGTCACTCTGGGTGATTATTGAAGACAGAATCTCCTCTCTTATGTCTCTTTACACCACATCACAAAGAGGCTGTAAGAACAAATCCTGCTATTTCGTACAACTGTGTAATCCTCTTCGTTGTGCCAGTACTTTATTCTGCCCAAAAGCACTGTCCAGGCATGCTGCCCTCTGCTTCCAGGGCTACATGCCGAGCAATAGTTAGGCAGAATGGGTGGGTTGTGAGACAGTGGACTTACCCCTGGAAAGTGGAAGTGCATGAATAGATCAGTTTTGTCCCCCAGTGAGGATTCATCTTTGGCCACTGCTGTACTGGGCTGAAGTCCATAATCGTACCCAGGTGGGTGAAAGTACAAAGGGAGCTGTTTGGTAGCTGGCCAACATACCATCCTTTGAAATGTTTGGGCTGAGAATTAAGTTCTTGATGCACCTGACCATGAAGTAATTAACTGGAGGAAGTATTTTTACATAATGCTGACTGATAAGAGAAAAGAAGGAGCAGGAGCCAGGAACGCTTGTAAGACATTGAAGATGGAAAGACTCTCCCAGGGCACCCTGCTAGTGGGTAAGGAAAGCAGAGATGTCGTCTTAGTCTTTTGAGCAGACAACACACACTGCACGTGGGGATGAGAGCAGTTCTCACAGCCACAGTTTTATCTCCTCCCTTCCCCACCATCTTCCCCAACCGAAAGTCAACAAGCAGAGGGTGCCTGTGGGGACGCTGGTTCTGACCTCCTCACGCACCAGGCTGGTGCTGTGGCATGGGATACAGAGATAAGGGCCTTGGGGGAAGCAGGGACCAGCTGTGAGACAAACTCAGGGTATGGCTGTTGGTCTCTAGCCCCTTAGAGCTTCCTTACAAGCAGTAAATGCTTGGTGTAGCTTTTCATCCTTCTGGGCCTGTTGGTCAGCTAATGGTAATATTCTTTCTGTGCTCCCTGAAGATGGAGGGGGTTGCTTGCAGGCATGCACCAAACTGTTCAATCCTGGTACAGCCTGGTTTGGTTGTTTGTGTTTTAACCAGGGCGAGGATCTATTTACCAATGCCTCTTCATCACCATCAGTGCCATTGCTACAGTTAAAGAAAAACTCGCACAAAGCTAACGAGAGCCTTTCTCTTTTATGGAGATATGCACAATAGGATCAGCTACAGCTATAGGTTTTAGGAGCTTGTTGCTGGAAATCCTATTAACTGGAAATTCCAGCCCGTTGTTTCTTCAACCTGACCTTGAGTAGGTTGATAGGGTCCCTGTGCCCCTACTTTCAAGACTCCCATTTCAAGTAGTGTTGCTTGACCTTGGCCCGATAGTCATGCTACTTCCAAAGTGTCTGGTGCTCTTTTTAGTCCAGAACTACTGTTTCCTCTCAAGAGTGACGAGGGGGGACGATTAGGAAGAATGGTTTGACGGTTCTCTGAATTCTTAAAGTGCTACCTGTTTTGAGGCAATTTGTGCTGGAAATCTTTCCTTTCATAGTCTTAATCTGTCACCTAGAATTTCTGGTTTTATGGTTTTCTGACTGGAGAAAGGGTAATCTTTTATATATTGGTGCTGACGGCTGTGCTCCTCGTGCCCCCAAACTGCACAGCACATTTATCCTCAGCATAATACCCTCATGAATGCAAGAGCAAGCCTTTCTTCTAGGTAAAAAGAATCAACAGCCTGAATATCTGTTTCATAGTCCCCTCCCTATGTATAGGGAATGGGGATAACAAACTAACCTTTCTTCCAGAGGCTAATTGGATTTCACACAGTTTGGAAGCACCACTAATTCACCAGATATAGTAAATTCAGCTTTAACATTCCTACTGGGTAGCTTGGCTATTGACCTTGCTTTTTATTCTATTCCATTTCAAACTTACCCATTTCTAATACTTAAATAAACAGGCACCTTGTGCTGCAGCCCTTTTGAGAGCAGCGTTTCTTCACGCGCCAAGTCTTACAAGCTGCTGTGCACATACATGCATGAATATTCCTTATTCCACTTAAATAAGCATCACAAATGTTTATTATAGAAATGATGCATATTGGTCAGAAGTTGGTGTCCCTACTCTGGTTTAATTGCATTATAACAAAATAGTCCAAGTGGACATAAAGCACTCGTAATCAACCTACTGTAGTTATACAGCCTTAGTAAGAGGATCTCCATTTTTCACCAATAAAAAGGCGTAAAAATTCCCTCTTGCATCAAAGAAAAACACTTGATCATGCTGACTTGCCCAGAATTTTCTCTTCTGAGGGTGAGAAAGGAAGAAAAAATCTCTACAGAAGAGTAGAATTTGATTGTTTCAGTCAAACTGTCTAGGCTTAAATGTAAGCCATGGCTTACAAGAAAAAGTTGAGATCTCTGAATAATGTTTTAAAGAATGGAAATCTCACTGCATGTTTCTACTGAGAGGTCAAATTATGGGCCCTGAAACCTAGATGGTAGAGATGATTTTTCCTACCCTTCATGATGGCTCACTGCAAACACAGTAGTGAGGGGACAGCATGACGCTGGTCTTGCCAGGTTTCCACGTGTACATTTGGTGGCATAGGAGAACAAGAGATGGAAGAGCAGATGACAGAGTCCCCTTCCCTTACTGATGGGTAGCTCAGAGAGGGGCTCCCCAGAGTGTAATTCCACGTACTTCTATGGCATGGGCTGGGAATGCAGGAGTGCTCCTGATCCATTTTTGAATGTCAACATCCACGCTTTTTCTGCTCATCTTTCTAGTGCTTATCCATCTTAAGCAGTATTTTTTCATAAAAGCAGATAAGTAATTCTCTTTCTGTGAATGCAAATGTGGAATCTATTGAGTGGGTGTGTGCATACTTTAAAGAAATAAATGAATGCAAACATCTCTTCTTTTTAAATGGAGGAAACCAGAATCTAATAAAATGTAAATCAATTCAGTGTCTGCTTTGGGCTTACAGTCTTCAGACTGTTAAAAAAAAAAATGTATTAAGTGTTGTGCATTCCAATATCAACATTTTTATTTTCCATCATATCCCCTTAACCCCTTAAGTCTTCTGAAATCTTTTTCTTTCTGGACATGTGGTGAAGTGTTTGTCAGAGAAGAGAAAGCAGTCCATTTAAAGTCTACTCTGCATGTTCATTAGTTCCCGATATTCACTCTGGCACATGACCTTACTGAGTTGTCCTGTGGACAAGTCTGTATGTGTTTGGCTTCTGTACTTTCTTTATTGATTGCAAACACCCAACTGATGAATTGTAAAGCACAGTTTCCTTTGTGATTTAGGACTTTGGCTTCTCAGACCACTGCCAATTTGACTTCGGGTACAGGTGTTGGAGTATAAATAGGTCCATCAGATTTCTGCTTTGAGTTAAAACAGAGTTTAAACAGATTTTAGTTACATTCTCAGCTCAGTTAACTCTCAGTGCCTGTCTAGCTGCTAGTCTGACTGCCTTAGCTCCATCTAGCATCTAGTGCTGAAAGAGAAAGGACATGAGCAGGCATCTAAAACATGTTGTCTTTAGCTAACAGATGGTTCAATTTTATAGCATTTATCAAGGCAACTTAGAAAATAAGAGTATGTCTTAATTCAGTTCTGCTCTTGACAGGCTTTATGTGTGTATAGCATGCAAATTGTCTTCTATGGTATTTTCGGCCTTAAAGGAAGCTGTTTCTGAAGACAGTTTTTCCTCTGTTCTGAACTCTGGAAGCCTGCAAGCTGAAGAAGTATGATGATTTGAAGAAAGCAAATGGACATCTCTTTTCTTTGAGCATAACCATCAGATCTGCAGAAACTTAGGGAACAGTTTGAAGCTACCTATGTTCTGGTATTGCTTTCAGTTCTGCTGTCTAAATTCTTAAAGAGGAGGGATATTACAGAGAACAGTGAACAAAGTCATTATGACTAAGGGAGAGAGGCGCAGAGGAAGAAGCCTTGCGCTGGCCCTCCCTTATCCTAAGACTTGTGCAGAGTCAAGCAGTTGGTTAAAGATGACAGTCCCCAAGATGGAAGATGTTCAGCCCCCAGGTTGAACCTGTGGTGGTGTTATTCCAAATCTCCTTTGCCAGACCTCTGCTGGCCATTTAGGCAGAGGTCTTTCCTCATCCCATGACGTAAGGAAGAGATGGAAAGTCTGGAAGCAGGACTGTGAACATAAATCACCGTTCTGAATAATCACTAGCTACAGTGTCTGATCATTTATCATTCAGCCTCACCTGGCTCCATCAGCTAAAAATAGGAACCTTTGATAAAGACATTTCTCAGAAAGGTGAAGAAGACAGTTCAGTTAACCCTCCTGGTGATGTATTCCTCTTCAGAGACATGCTCCGTCACCTTGGCAAACAGTGATGGCCAATCCAGCTACCGGAGGCCTCCTGCTAAAGTGACAGCTACAGGAGCTGCAGAGCTTGATCCAGCAGTGAAAGCAACCCAAACGTGGCTGGAGCCTCTGTTACTGCTGTGACGATGTTCATCCTCGTAGTTGTGGAGAATGACAGCAAGGGCAGCCCATTAGCCATGCAGGCACAGCAAACTATGTCATTCTGCAGATTATGAAAGGGAACAAAAGGAGCTGGTTAATCATAACACCCTTTTAAAGCACAGAAGGTTCTGCACTGGTAGGTGATTCAGACTAAGGCTTAAGTCTTCAGGCTTTTGATTTCTAATTATTTTTAATTATTTTATTTATTAATGAATTACAATTTTTAAATACTGCTGCTGCCTCCTGGAGGATGGTAGAAATAGCTGGTTATTCACAGCTGTCCAGGTATATATCCTGCATATTTACTGCTCCTTTTCCAGGTGAACTCAGAATATCTGTAGCATCACAGATATTTCAGCAAACTGAGCTCACATCCAGAGAGATGCTTGAGGCAAGCTCCATTTTGTTAAAATCCTGAAAAATGCTTAGTTCTACAACTACTGTATTAAAATGAACAAGAAGGCTCAGCATCTCTCAGAAGGCCGTATCTTTCCTTTCTGCAATTAAAATTGCTGCAGCAGACACTAATGGACTGTCACTGCAGAAATCCCCTCTTGGAAATCCTACCTATATTGTCCTCTCAGGGAAGGTTTTTCTAATATAAACAGCAAAGGATTTCATTTAACGAGAAAAGAAACCACGCTTAATGAAAACCTAAGGAATTGCAAACAGTTTTGTACTCCCAAAATCTCTGTTAATCTCTACCAACTTCTATTTCTTCCATAATATAAAGTTTCTAAAAAATCAAACTTTGACCCAAAGAAAAATGTTACCATCAAATCTATTAGAAATAATTACTTTGTAAGAAATAAATTTGTGCCTCATTGACTGGAGTGTGAAGATTTAACTTCCTTCATTGGAATTGCTTAAGCTACAGGAATTGGAGAGAAAACATTTCATGCAGTATGATCCTTTTTAAGTTAATATTGTCATTTTAATCCTGAATTTCAAATTAAATATTATCCTCCTTTAAACAAAGGCATGCACATATATCTTGGAAATCAATGCTATTTATCCTGTCTACTGTAATTACATACACAAGTTTAATTTTTCTTATAAATAAAAAAGCTTGTAGGCTTAAAAATGGAAAAAGACAAAATCTTACCAATTTGATGGTTTCCAGTGTCATTGCTAAGGGTGCATGGTAACAGTCACCAGCAAAATCACCATTTTCAGGTAGCAGCATAGGTCCTTGCACTAGCAGGCTACTATCAGGTTCTGTGCATTAATAAATTTATAGCTAAGAGCAAAATGCAGCATTTAAAAACAATGATTTTCAGGTTATTAGCTGGGGTAAATTTCTGTTGATGTGAACTTTCTTTCAGGGTTTTCATGGTGTTCCAGACTAATTATTGGATATAATTAGAGTAGTAGATTAGGGTAAGATAAAGCAGAACGTATAATTTCAAAACAGTCCAGACTGCTTGCGGGGAGACTTATACTTTTTTTTTTTTAACTGAGAAAAAAGACTTTTGAAGACTGGAGATAAGAAGACTTAAAAGGTTATTCAGGAGTCACTAAAAACCCCTAAAACAATTAATGCAGCGTAGAGGTTTGGCCTTGCTTGTCAAGAACAACCCTCAAATGTTCTGTACTGGCTAATAAGGTCTCAGACCAGCTCTCCCAGCAGAGCAGCCCATGGTCCCTCTTCCTGGCTTGCATCCTCTTTAGCTTCGTGTCCTTCAGGGATGAGCATATCTAGGGCTTTCTCCTGGTGTTTTTCTTGTTCTATGCACCACTTAGGCAAGCTGGCTCTGGTGCTGTAAGATCCAGCACTGAAGTCACATGTTTTCACAAAGTTTACTCCAGCGACTTTACGTAGACAGCAATACATATGGGGCATGTTTTAGGGACATACAGTAATGACCAAGGATTTGAGTTTAATAAACAAAAGGTAAATAGAAAATACCACACACGTGGTGAACGTAAGCAACATAGCTAAAACTGCATAATACGTGACACCTGTTATTTTCTGAATTTTGCAATGTTTTTCACTATTCATGAGAGTGGGGTTGTTTTTTGGCTGTCTTTTCTACCATGTTATGGTGAGTTCTTAATAGTGGAGGTTACAGCGGGAAACAAAAGGGAACAAATAAAGCAAATAGAGAAGTTATTGTTTCCTGAATATTAGGAGCTCAACAAGTAGATTATCTAATTTCTTTACCAGCCTCCAGTGGTCATCTAGCCAGCTGTTCATAATTATAAAATACACATAATAATGTACTATCTGAAGGGACAAGAGTTCAGCAAAGTGAATTGCAAGTATCTCTGCTTGACATGTAATCAGGTTTCTATCCTTGTGCATGCTGGCAGTTTTCCATTGCATTTGGACCCTTGATCTGAAGGCTTTCTTCGTTGCCTGGACTTTCTTTTTGCTTGTGGTGGTTGTGAGGAGTTCAAGGACAAAATATACAGTTCGACTTATGACCTGGAGACAATAAAAGCACCTATGGGTTATTTCTGATTTCATCTAAAAGGTTGGGAAATTTTTGAACCCTTATGTTGTGATCTAGCTCTGCACTGCATTTAACTGCGCAGTGGTTTCTGTACTGAAGGGTGAGCTAAGCAACCCATGAGTCTTTTCCATGGCACAAGTATAGTACTTAGCATTCAAATGGGAACTTGTGTATTGAGCCAAACCCAATTATTTGCAAATGAATCAGTGCCACTCATCCTCAGGGGGAGGACTGTAATACCAAGTGCTGGTTTGAAATGTCATCTTTTCTGTGGGAGAATTCTCTGCAAGTAACGTGTTAACTATTTTCAAGCTAATTTTAGGCAAACAGAAATTGGAATTCACAGAAGTCTGCAATGAAAATTCTACCTTTGATCAAAGCCATAGCAGATTTCAGCTTGCTCCATTTTGAAAGTCATGCCGATGTGAAAAGCAAGCTTTTCACTAATGTTTGGCATCGTAACCAGAGCTGGCACTCTTAGGCAGTGCTTTAATTATACATTATATTAACCAGTGTGAAATACTGAGCCTTATTAAGATAGCCAAAAGCCTTCTTTCTAGTTGATTTATTAGAGCTTGAAATTAACTTTTCACAGTCCAGCTCAAAGAGATCAGTAGATATGGAAATTCAGCTCTGTCTACAGTAAGTTTCCCCACAGTTATCTCCAGTGCTCTCTCCAGTCCCTTGCAATGCCTCTACCCTCTGTAAAGACCCCAGTGCCCAGACATGCCAAAACATTGGGCATCAGCTGTCAGCCTCATACCTCCATTATAAACGTCAGTGCCAACCTGGCGGTTGCTTGGAATGGTCTCCTGAAAAAATGGAACTTTAAAAACCCCATGTTTACCCTGGGCTCACCTGGGTGCTCAGATGTGTGGCTGGTGGGTTGCAGCAGGCCGGCTGATGCTGGAGATGTTCCACTCTGGTGTGTTTGCAGATGAGCATTTTTGCTCCTCTTGACACAGTACTTAGTATATGGCTGGGATGTCAGGAGCTCAGGCTGAAGTTCTAGACAAAATCAATTGGATAGAGGTACTTTGTTGTCCCTCTCACCCTTGGAAGTGGGTGCTGTGCTGAACACTTGCCTCTTGAATAGCTACACAAAGGCTTTGAAGTTGGGCCTTCCAACATTTTCTCAGTAGTTTTTCTCCTCTTCAAAATAACAGTGTTACTTTCCACTTCAAATTTGTTTTCAAAGCATTTTCCAACGATGGGAGAGCATCATCTTTCTTTGCCTCAGAAGAGCACCTATCAGCTTGCCAGGAGCCTAAATAAAAGGCAATTTTCTACAAGATACTGATGACAAGTCTGGGTGTTTATGGATCTCTCCAAAGAGCAATGATGTGCACATTTTCTGCTAGTTGTTACGCTGAGATGATTCAGATTAACCTTAGGTACATGGAGAAAACACAATAGCATTATCATGAGCTACTGTGTGATTACCAGTGATTCCAGTGGAGTTACCACTGGCATAGTTATCTTGCTGTTGCTGTGTAATTGCATCAATCATTTCACTAGTAACTGTGTAAATTACCACAACCGTAACTGTGTAAAGATCTGAATGGCTAATTATTCACACCACAGCACCTGGAAAAGTGGATGCTGAACAGTCACCAGCAATACTGTCCTGGCTGGTACTAAAGATGTACAGCGGTGCTCTCAGCTTTGCTGGCCAACCCCCTGCACAAGTGGTAGAGAGGAAGGCAAGGGGTGCTAAGGTCTCCTGCACCTAAGTACCTGCAGGTGCAAAGGTATTACCTGCTTGAAGTGCTAATGGTGTTAAGTGGAGACACCTTCTGTAGGAATGTCTTGCTTTTCAGCCCTTCTTGATATTCCCACTAAAATGAGCAAAGTCGTAAATGTCCTCAGTGGACATCTGGAGTCTGCTGGACTTGGTGTCTTGCTGTCTCCCACACCCATGTGTGTTGGGATCTGGTCAGGCAAGGTCTAATAAGATTGCAGCCATGGTCTTTTTTCAGTCAGAGCAAAACCTGTATATCCTTTCATTTGTCAATATTGAATGCCAGGTGGCAGAAGACAGGAACGAGAGGTTGCACCTCCTGCAGTATGCTCTAGCTCAAAGTGAGCTGCAGCAGAGCCAGGCCCATTACTTTAGAAAGGCACTACAGAACAAGAGATCTTAACGTGTCCCAGAGTATCTTCATGGGGCTTCAGTACTCATTATGGTGGCATCATTGGACAGGATGCGGTGGCCCATTTCCTTGCAATAGCATGCAAGTATGAAGTAGGTGTCTGTAGCCAAGAGGCCTAGACAATATCCGTTCCAGGTACTTGCACGCTCCATAAGAATATTTCCTAACGTGACATAAGAAATCTGAGTCCTATTTCAAACAACCCCAAATATAATAACCCAATAACAATGCCTTCAAGTATATTATATTGCAGAAAAGGAGTAGGAGCCAACCATGGGCATCACTATTGTCCCAGGTCACTGAGATATCCTTAGGGAGTTTGTAATGCCCCAAACTGTGGGAAAAAATTAAATAGGACCCTCTAGCTGTATAGAGAGCTGAGTTGTCCCCCAGTCAGTGAGATGATATTCCTCAGCCAGCTGGGAGGACAGTGGCAGATGGTAATTTCATCCTATACTTCATCGCGCAACTAATTACAGAGAAGTAAGAGAGAAGACAAAGACACAAGCCTGATGTGCCCTCGTGTCCCAACAGTCAGCCCACCCTTTCAGTAAGATTTATCACTAGAATGTGCTTTTCAAAGTCTTTAGAACTTCCTCCATTTTCCTTGTTCCTGTACCTAATCAGGTATTTTGCTTGTTTTTTGTGATGAATATTGGTTGTTCACCTCTTGATTTTGTTAAAAATATTGTTAAAACAAGTCCATCATTTGTAGAGTAGTAGGGAGAGTTACAGATCTCTGCCAGTTGAATATGAGGGCTAGCTCCCAGCATGATGGCATTTTAAACTTTTCTCCTGACAGCATGCTTCCAGTGACCTGCCATGCATTTTCAGATTTCCAAACTCTCAGATATCAGGTCTCTGATGAAGTCAGTGGATCTGGAGCTCCCACATCTTGTGCTTTACTTCTATTTGATGCTGCAAGGCAAGGCACAGGTCTGGAGCTCCAGGTACTGCAAGATACAATTTCCCCCTACTTAGAATGGCAAAAAAGAGAAGGAAGGTATTCAGAGCCATTAGCCAGCATGACCATGTCTTCTGTTTATCTCAAACAGCTTTCTACATCCTGCTTTTGTGGTGTCCCCAGACAGGGGTCTTAGGTTTAGGTGACTGAAAGCAATTGCTTTTCCTTTTCTGGCAGAGCTGTCCTAGGGCAGAGCCGCCAGGCTGGCGGCTGCCGCACACCTCCTCTCCCCTGCCCTGTGCCTTTCCCACTTGGTAACCGCCTTCCCCGCCACTTGGCGTTCTGTGGGATGGGCAGCTCTGCAGTGAGGAATGGTGCTTTATCCTCCCTTGTCTGGGTGGCAAAAGCAGGGAGAAGGAGACACAACATCTGGAGTAAATCTGTGGATTTAAAGGATGCTTGGGTGGGAAGGGCGTCCAACGATATCTTGGGCCTTTCCCTCAATGGCGCCGATAAACCTTTTGGCTTTAAAACCTATTATCATCAAGATTGCTCAGGAAGAGTCACATTTCTGCACCCGTGCTGTGCCCAGCGGCTCTTTGCCTTCTTAGTGGTTCTTTGAGGTTTTAGGCTCTGTTGGTACTAAGATACTCATCAGCATGGGCAGTGGTGTCCCAGCCTTGCCTACCCGTGTGGCATGGGGGGCACCCCTGCTTCTTATTTTAGCAGTAGCTCAGGAATGCCTGTGTCATTCGTTAGGGTGACTAAGGTATTCTGTCAGCTCCTGAATGGGTTGCAAATGCCATACCTCATGGAATTTGCAAGGTAGTTGGTTTTTTTTTTTCTCTCTTTTTTTTAATTACACTTTTACGCGTGACTTGCGCAGAGAAGTTGTGTGTTGTGCACCAGGCTTACAGGAAGTAGGACCAAATTAGCATGGGACAGGGGAAACAGTGGAGAGGCAGCTCCCCCCTGTTTAAATTAAAACTAAGCCACATTAGAATGTTGCCAATTAAAAATAAAATGAATGACTTTGCTCTCTCTGTAGGTGACCTGTCTCCACGATTTCTTTGGGGATGATGATGTGTTTATCGCCTGTGGTCCAGAAAAATTCCGCTATGCACAGGATGACTTTTCTCTGGATGAAAGCGGTAACATCAAACACACACTGCTCTCCAGTCTGTGTTTTTATTTCATTTCCATTCAGTTGCTTCTATCAGATAATAATGCTGCATGTTTTTGTTCTGTTTTTAAAGACCTAGTACATAGAATTTAACATCCTTTTGTGATACTTGTACAGTCAGTGGATATTACAATTGAGCAAACACTGACTGAGGTAGCCCAAGTCAGAGTAGATGAACTCCTACAACATTTTACATTTACTGCAAAATCAGTTTTATCCAGTTGCAGTCAGATAGAAACATTTTTCTTGAGAATTAAACAGTGGAAAGACTCTTGTCCTTACATATACATGTGAATATTAAAAAAATGGGAACAAGCACAGCTAAAAGAAAAATCACTCCCTCCACTGCTTGCTTCTGCTGATTCAAAAAGCAGGGCAATAATTCCCTTTTTAGGGGGGTGACTGGGACAGCACCATTACTTGTCCCTGTTACAACTGCAAGCACAGATCTGTAATAATGTGAGTCTCTATGATCAATTAAGCCATGAAATCTTTGATTTCACAGAGTATACAGAGCTTGCTTGCAGGAGTTACCACCTACCCCACCTGGCAACTGTATATACCAACAGGCTGTCTGCTGCTGTCAGTGAGTGCAGCAAGTGTAAATTAATGTAACTGTGACCATTTAAACTAGAAGAAAATGTGGTCTCCAAACATTCAGGCTCATTTCCCAAAGCTCTAGGTATCCTGTATAAGGAACAGGAGCCCCATGCTCTCTTATATGCTTCAAACTGGCTCCACATTGAAGACTAAAGAGGACTTTTGCTGTAAACCAGGAAGTCAAACAGCCTCTAATCTTAAAACACTGAATTTTTATGACTCCTTTGCAAGGCTGATTTTATTTGATGCTGGTACTTCTGACCTGTGTACTCCAGATGAACCCATTTGATGGTCTTGGGTAATTCAAAGGAAGTTTCCAAGTTCAGCTGAAACTTTGCAGGCAGAGAATAAAGCCTGTGTCAGGCTGGGGAAGCGATCTGTAACCTGAGCTTCATATTTTTTTTAACACTCGGCAGTTGAGTCAGCTCCACAGGGAGTTCCACACTGTAAAACAGTTTGGATGCAATCCTAGCAGAACAACTTGATGGGAAGCCCAGCTCTCTGCCTACACTCCTGGTTACTACTGTTTTTTCCAGCTTGGATTTCTCTAACAAAAATAAGCCAAGCGTGCTGTTGGGAAGGCACTGAGTAACTGCAGCTCTCAGCAGTATTTTCAGGGGAGTAGGGGTGCCCTGCACCTCTCAAGAAGCAGATGAGGAGCTATTAGCCAGCAGCGTTTTCCCATTATACACCCATCACCCTTCCTTGCTATAAGTCAGATGCTGCAAGGAGAACTGCAAGTCTTGAGGTCTTGCAGATGAATGTCGCTTATTAAAATCTCCTCTGTCATGGGGTGCTTTTTCTTGCCTGTTTGGATGACATGCACTTGGATTGCTGGTTATTATGTTCACTCTGGCAGGACATCAGGAAACAAAATGAGAAATAGCATAAGAGAGGATTAAGTCATCTTTTTCCTCCTGACTGCCCACCACAGCTTCCACCCTATAATCCCTGTCGCTGAGCACCTTACAGATGAGGTTGCTCTGTCTCTTTCGTACCCACTGGTTTCAGCATCAGCCCACGGAAATGTCATGCCCCCCATGATGTGTAGAGGCCTGTTTACACTAACTTCAGCACAGTCAGGTTTCCACCTTTCAAAATGTCCAAATGTTCACTGATTGCCTTTGGTGTACTGACACTTGCCAAAGGCTGAGCTGGAAAATGCAAAGCTGAGTTTCTTTTCAAGGAATTACTCCTCTGGGATGAAAATAAAATTTAAAGCTTTTGAAAAGATGCAAGAAAGTATTTTCACTTTTTAGGTTTATTTGTTTAGGGAGTAATTCAGGTGACTAAACACAGATGTCTGACACCGTTTGAGACCCCCTTGGTTTCCAAGATACCCACGTGATATATGATTGACAGATATCACACAGGGACACCAAGAGACCCACTCTGCTCCGGGGAGGCTGTACTCTAGTGTATCTCACATAGCATTTGGTGCCTATGGCTGGGCAAACAAATCGTGCTCTAAGATCAAGATGTTGCACTGTTTTTGTTAAACAGCTATATGTAAGAGCCTTGACAAATATTACTTCTGCAGTGACTGAAGTAGATTTTTCCCCATGTTTTGGCTTGGCTGGTTAACACCAGGAGCAGTTATTTGCACACTCTCCCTAGTGGCTATTTCACAGTGTCTCATCAGACACTATATTCTTTAGTATCGAGGAGGGATAGTCTACCTTCCATACCTCTCCCCGCCCCAGTCATTACTGCTCTTCATGTATAAAAAATTGGGGCTATATCAGTGCTGGAGCGCTACAAGCCTTTCTGTGGCATCATCTGTGAGAAGTCAAGTACTTTGGAAAAAAAAAAAAAACCACACAACTTTTTCTATCCCTGATTTACAGTTCCCAAAATCCATTTAGCAGGAGAGAGAATAAACTCGCTGTAGGTGTAATTATCACCATGCAGTATCCTGGAGCACAGGGCATCCTCTCTTCATCTTTTTGTACTGCACGACCCAACAGCAAACTCTCATGCAGACCATCTGGAAGAAGAAGAGACTGACCCTTGACTGTCTGAGAATGAGGAAAGCCTGGGGAAAAATTTAAGGCATTTACATTTTCATAGATATACTGATATATAAATAAATAACACATACATTTAGGTCAGGCAACTTGTTTTCAGGTGACCAATTATTTATCAGCTATGTGCTGCCTTAGTTGATTCCCATTACAGAATCCAGTCAAGGAAGTCCTCAGTCCAGCCCATGCATGCTGAGCTGAACTTTTCCATAAAAGATTGTCTGTATGTGGAACATCTAATTCATGTCTGTAAAAAAGACCTGTTTTTCACATCTTGGTGAGGCCAATCTGTTGTAGGAGATGAGGTGAGACCAGTTAGCGTTTGACAAAAAGGAAATCCCTTTTTTATTGCCGCCTTCTTAACTGGGTTAAGTTAATAACTTGTGGGGTAGAAAGTGCTTTTTCTGTTAGCTCTCAATGTAAATAAACCCTGGTTTTGAAGATCTGGCATGCCTGAAATCCTGGGACACACAGAGGTTTGTTAGTATTGCAGTTCCCTTCTGCAGGACACTGTAGATCATGTTTACATTTTCCACTCTTCCTGGCCTATTTATTTTTTAAGAAAACACAGTTGGGGTTCTCATCTGCTCATGTCTTTAAGTACATAAATCTACTAGACTTGTTTATACAAACCTTTCTGAAAGGGATGAGTGGCCAAGACAGAGTGTGTGTTTTGTAAAACCATTTTGTCTTCTTTGCTTTCTGCTTCTGAAAAGTTGCAGCATGTTGAAACCACAGAAGAGGTTGATTCAGGCTGGGTGAAAGCCTCCTGGGGCAGATGTCCCATCTGCCACTTAGAGACCTTTACGTCGTGCCATGAGCTGTTTGCTGGCTTTCTGCACCTGCATGGATTGCACTCATCATTCCTACTACTAGGTCTTCAGGGAAGGGTTACAGCAAATTAACTGGCCTGATTCTTCCCTCGGTCTGTGTTGACCGTTTACATTGTGCTCACCAGTTGGTGCGAACCAAGGCAAGGGGAAGGGCAGAAAATCTTTGGTAGGAAACAGGTATGGAGATGGGCCCTGCTAGGGAGCCAGCCTGATCTTGACGTATGCTGTCTCAGCACCTCCTTTAGATGAGCAAAGCTGTTCTTCTTTTTGCCCTCCCCCTGAAAAGCCTCATTTCTGCTCTGGAGAAAATGTGGAGATACCAGCTTTTCCTTTGCCATTGATGTTTTCTACAGCTCTTTGGAGACAAAGCACTAAGCTGCTCATGGGTGTTTCATACCTGGTGTCCATAGGCAGCGAGAGTAGGTAGGACATAACCACGGTTGCTGTCTGTTTCCTTAGAGTGCCGGGTGATGAAAGGGAGCCCTGCGACGGCCACGGGCAGTAAGTCATCTCCCACCCCTCAGAAGAGCTCAGCAAAGAGTCCAGCCCCCATGCGCCGGAGCAAGTCTCCAGCCGATTCAGGTAACCATCAAGATGGTGAGTGATTGTTTTCTGGTGTCTGAATATTAACTGTGCTCAAGAGAAAAACATGTATTGTGTGTCTTTGGATACATTGACCTTGGGTGTTTGCATATGAAATTTTGGCATTTTTTAAAAACAAGGAGCTGCTGCTAGTGTACAGGGGCACTTAATAAATATTGGAGAGGGATTCTCTGGTCGATTAAGTGCAGTTGTGGCTTTAGGTCATACCACCCACAGTCTCACAGCCTCCTGCCCTAACAAAATTTTAAAAGAAGTTTCCATTTCACAGGCAGGAAATCAAGGCCCACAGTGCTCCCATACGTTCCCTATAGATACAGACTGATTTAGAATAACCTCCTGTGCCAAGCAAATGTTAATTATTGTACAGGTCAGAAGTGTTCCCTTCTAATCATTACTTAAAGAGGATGACTGACTTTGGAATTGGAGAACTGGTGATGGGGTTATTGATGTGATACTGAGACATTCATTCAGTAATAGAAGAGAAGGAAAATGGGAATCCCAATTTGCTACAGCAGCTTGCACCCTTTCAAATGCCTCCCTCCCTCTTCAGTAGCAACTGGATTGGTGGTGTAGCACACCCAGACAGCCGCAAAGCCTATAACTTAAACGCCGGCCTGAATATCACACTTCTGGTAATTGATAGTTTTTAGAGTAATGATGGAGAGGGTGGATCTCTAGGTGTGTCATCTGTCTGCCCGTTTTTTTCCAAAAGAGAACCAGACATGGCCTTTCACTAAAATGGCCAAATTACCAAATAAGCACTTCAGGATTCCAGGAAAGCTTCATAACTTAAATTCAAGTGACCTACAGTATTAACACAGGTGATATAAACCAGAAATTGCTTTTCACCTTCACGGTAACACATTGCATATTGCATGTGAACACCACACAACAGTTGACCATAAGTAGATACTGGATTACTGGATATAAAATTTTCCTGACAGTATTCAGAAAGATTTTCCCCAGGAAGCAGTTAATTTTTTTAGGGTCTCATGATGTTCTTCAGCTACTTAAAGAGACAATGTGAAATTGGTTGGCACATGCCAAGACTGTGATTTTAAAAAAGTTATTTCTCTCTAAGGTGATTCTGCATTCATAGAGTTTTCCTTCAAGATTCCAGGCTTGCCATAATCTAAAAAGCTTTTACAGTCCCAAATGCGTGGTAAAGTTGCGTAGGTACTTTGAAGGCGTGATGGAAAATATGTTCATTTAAAAAAACCCAAACAACTCGCATTCACTGATCTGGTAGTCAGCTCGGGCATCAGTTGTGAAACAGCATTTAAACCCTCTCCATAAGCATCAGGTGCTAAATACCACGAGAACTAGACTTTATTGCATGAACATATAGTCTAATGTGAAATGGCAACTATTGTGTTCCTGATTTTAACTGATTGAATGACTCACAGGAACAAAATGGTGAGTCATCTGATGAAGTTTAATGAACACAGTTAGTAAAGCCTTTCAGAAGGAGATTAAAATAACCAGAAATGCTGAACAATAGCCAGCTCCTGGAGTTAAGGCCAGTAATGAAGGACAAATCAGGTTTCTTTAATCCATCTAGACAAGGGTCTTTCGTACTTTCCTGTGATTTCAATACAGAAAAAAATGGCAGCCTGTCCTGCTTAATGAGAATAAAAAAAGACTGAACTCTTTCAGTGCTGGAAAGGTAATCAAAGACCGTTGTTTTCTCAGGACAGAGAGAAAAAAGAATACCATCTTGTGTTCTTGTCCCTTGAATTTGTAATAAAGTAAGAGGTTTACACATTGCTTAAGAGTCAATATTTACATTTAGCTGGATTTTGAAGTTATCACATTAAAAAGGCAAGGAATGCTGAATGAAGCCTGATTAATAAAAGATGATCTGACCCTTTTTTTTTTTTTTTCAGAATTCTCACCTGTTTAATTTGTGAAATGATTTTAAAGCAGTTTTATTTCAAGGATATTAAATATTTTTGCTATGCATTTGATCTCCTACCCATATGTACCTTTTGTCTTTGCTGTCTTTCATTCTGCTATGGTTGTTATATCAGAAGTTGGAGTTTCCTTGATTCTATGTTGTTAGTTTCTGTTCTTTTCAGTTCTTTTCCATGTAGGTTTCTGTATCATTTTTTCCACCATAGTCTCTAAGGCCCTTGTGACATATCTGGGCACTGATGTAAATGCAGATTCTGAAGTAAATCTCCATGCTGCTTGAGTGAAAGAAGTCTGAACCCTCCTCATTACAAGCACACCATAGTTACAGAAAAGGGTGTTATCTTCTTCCATTTCTCATCCTAATTTTTCCATTTCCCTGTTAAAGCATATGGGAAAATGGTATATTATTTATCAACAGCAAAAATGAGAATGCAGTGGATTGATATGTGGACAGTGGTCCACATGCATTGCCCACAGAGGCAGCTAAGGCTTAAAGCAGATGGTGCATGCACAACTGTGCCTCACTCCTTGGCAAGACCTTCGATGCTGCCAGCAGGTAGTGGACAAAAGTAGTAAGTCACTGTTACAGCACAGACAGAACAGAAAAAACTGCTTCAGCAGAGCTTGCTAGTGCTAATTCTGAGGATGTAATTTTGACAGCATGCAAACATTGCATCCGCTTTCCCTTCCACTCACTGTAGGAACGCTTCTGATCTTTATGTGTCAACATAAATAAAACACTTCTTATTCAAAGCTGTGGAAATGCTTTGTGCCCAAGCAGCTGCTATCCTCCACACAGGCTGGAGTACCTGGGGACTTGTGTTTTATTCCAGTCTCCTCCACTGACTCATTCTGTGGCTTTGAGTACATTATTTAAGCTGTTCATGCCTTCTTTCCCAATGGATCATCCAAGACAGTGATAACCAGTCTGTATACAGAGCTCTGTAACCTACCCATGGAATCATGCACAGGAAAGAGCTTCGAGGCTCTTTGTGTATTCTGAAAGCATTTGGAGAATAATATTGCTAAAACCAAAGCTATTGTCTCACAGATTGCCAAAGACAAAAGACATCTCCAGCAGCAGAGTGACTGCAGCATGTGCTCCAGACCTTCCAAGAGAGGCAAGCCACACTCTAGCAAGGCCACCACCTACACTCCAGTGGATCAGAGACTGCTCCAGCAACCTGCACACTCTCTAACACATTCAATCCTGCCGCAGTAAACTGTCAGGTTATGCAGGTGAATGAATACAACTGTGTGGCCTGATGCCATGTTAGCCATCATCACAGACTGTGTAGATTCCCATTTGAGCTGATTTATTAGCCTGGAAGCTTTCTATATAGGGATCTGCCTTCTGTGCCAGGTGATCTCCATTCATCTTTGATACCCTTTTCTCCTTCTGGTTTTGGCTATGGATTTAGTGATCTACTTCTCAATGAGAAACATAGATCCAGGTATAACTAGCTTTCTGGAAGAGCCACAGAGAGAGTGTGCTGCAGGCTGGAGTCCAGTTTCCCCTGATGGCACCCAAAGCTTTGTTCCTGACTTTGGTCTCTGGGGCCACCTCTGAGTCAGAACGACAGCAGAATACAGAAGGAAATATATGTAGCAAGTCTGTAAATCTAGCACTGAAAAGGAAGCAGCTTCTAAGCCATTTAATTGCTCCTATCACCAGCTAGATGTGAACTGTAATGTATTCTTTGATTGTGCTGTTACAGCAGTCCTGGTAGTGTGCCGCCTAAGTAGCGGTCAGCTCCCATTCCAAAATAACAAGGATTAACATGGAGCAACAAAGAACACGTAAACAAAATACTTTGTTAAAAAACGTCAGGACAAAAGGCTGTGCACAGAAGTGCAACCGCACAGAGTGCCAGTTCCCAGCTGCAGTGATTTGAGGTCACTGGTTGAATTGCTACCTTCTGCCGGAGGTAATTTGCCTCCTGCCTAGATGTGTCATGGCCTCACTGTGAAAAGCTCAATTCCCTCTAGGCAGCCAGAGACCTTCAGCTCCAAGGATATTCAAAAAATGAGGTAGCTAATCCACAGAAACATGTTAAACACTGTTTTCTTGGCATAGCGCTTTTATCTCTTTATTTACCATACAGTCCTTTAAATGAATATGAAAAGAATGAATGAAGAATGAAGAAGTGTCTTGCTATAAGCAGATGGTAACAGACCACAGTCCTTATATTCCCAAGGGGAATCCTTTCTTCCTTTTCTCATTAACCCCCAACCCATATATATACCTTCTCAGCAATGTATTTCTGTGTTGATCCAGCTGTTCCTCCAGCCACTGTGCTGATCATTCCATCATGGGGCTGTTTTCACCTCCTGGTTCAGTTTGAATGGAAGGGCCTGGCTGCTTTGCCAGCAGTTCTCACTGGGCTTCCAATATATCCTTTAGTTTCCTATCTCTCTGGTGCTGGAGCTGTGATGCAATCTTTCATCTATATCCTCCACTGAACTCTCCCAACATGCTGCTTTCAGCAAGGTGCCATTAGCAAAATACAGCAGGATTTTACTTCTCCCTCTACAGGAATGTATCCAAGTGCCTTTCTCTGTCTCCCAAATGTTAGCTAGTAGACCTGAACTAGTTTCTCACATATCAGATGTGAATTGAGACTGGAAGGGATTGGTGTCTCTATCGTGCCTTAGCTGAGCTTGGGTTGTTGTGTTTTAGTATGGACTGAATATGCAAAGAAAGACAAAGGTAAACTAGAGAATATCCAGAAGAAATTTCCTGGGGTTCAGAAACTTTGGGAGGAAAGGTTGAATGAAATGGACTGCTTCAGCATAGAAAAGAGGAAGATTGAGAAGGGACAATTTAACACTCTTCAAATGCATTCGAAGTATTAAAAAGAGGACAGGACATTGGCTTAACCTTTAATACGGGATATATAGATCAGATATTAGGAACACTTTTAAATTTTAAGCATCTTAGTCACTGAAGCAGGTCTCCTAGGGAGCCTGTGAGTCCCTGTCGGACTTAGTGCTTTTAAAAAATAAGATCTCTATTGGGGATGACCCAAATGCATCTGTTCCCAATTTAAAGCACAGAACTGGAGTTACAAAGCTTCTATGGTTATTTCTAGCCTCTGTCTTTCTTTCTATGAAGTCAGCTTTGCTAAATTACATAGTTTAGAGCAATAAAATCCAGACTAAACTACACCTGCAGTATACCATCCAATTCCTTCTCCTAACATGACAAAGGAAAACTGGGTGTAAGGAGATAAGTCTCTGTGCTGCTGCTATAGTCCATGAGATTTAAATGGGGTAGGGTCAGCATGACGTTTGGCAAAATTTCTTTAACAGATCACTCCAATAAGAAGTCAAACCAAACAAAAGACAGAGCTAAATCTCAGGGGAGAAATACAGGGTAGAAGATAATGATGTCATTTGCCATTACTTCTTTGTTATGAAAATACAAATTTTTCTTACAGAAATGCACATAACAAACAAGGGTTCAGTTGTATAGATAAATGTGCTGTGATAGGAGAGTTTATGATTTTTAAACCCAGCATGATCTTAGTCCTTCGCAGTACAGAGCCACAGGTACCTGAGCTGAAATTTGAAAATGTCTTCCCCCAGGTTTGCCTTGATTTGGCGCAGGAAGCCTATGAACGGGGCTCTGAGGCACTGCTGCAGGACTTTAATTTCTCAGTCCTCTAATGGAAGGGTTTGGATAGGGGGACAAAAGCATATTCACAAGGCAGCAGCAATTAGCAAAACAGATACAGAACGTCAGTCTGTCCTGACTGCAGATCTGGCTCCCCAGGGTCATTATATATGAATGTGTTAAAAAGGCAGCAGATGTCTTTTGGATTGCACACAAGATAGAGCAGCTTGTTATCCCACTTGCGCTTACTTATGTTCTGCTAGCTGACAATCCACCGTACGCATCCAGTGGAGAGATCACCCTCACAAAACATGATGAGAAAAGGGTGCCAACACCACAGAGCTGAGTGCTTGGAAGTTAGGAGGTGCCTGAGCAAAGGATGCCTGTGCAATCTGAATTCTTCCACTCCTGGATTAACACTACAATGGAGTCTTTATTTTTCCCACAGGCTTCTTGTCCTGGAGGGCAGGATGGCTTGTGATCACTAAATGAGCTGCTATTTCTACATTTGCTTTATGCTGTCCTTGTTCTGGCTGTTGCCTCTCTTTATTTTCTTGGTGACACTTCAAACCCTGACCTGGAGACAAAACTATCCATCTATTTCATGGTTCTTTCTCTCCCTCTTGTGATGTACAAGCATGTGCTCCTCAAACTAGGAACTCATCTGCAGAACCCCAGGAACCCCAATGGAGCAAGGATTATTTTACAAATTGATAGAAAAAGAGATATCTCCACACATCTTGAGCACTCACTGTGATCCTTGGGCCCTGCTTTTTCCAGTTCTGTTCATAGATAGAAATGTGAGTTGAAAACATGGACCTTACTCACCTCATTTACAGGTCTCAGTGCTTATCATTGCTGGAAATTCAGGTCCAGAGTCCCAGTCATCCAAGCAAACCTCAGCAACATTCAAGGAACTATTGCATGAGAGAAGTTTGGCTAAAATATCTGTGGGAGAAGCAGGCAGAGAATTCAGTTCACCTGGATCTCTCATAGCCATCTCAGACATGACATGATGTGATGCTATATTCTCCATCCTCCCTCTCACTTGCTGGACAAGCCTGATTTATCTCCCGAGTACAAATTGTCTTGTGCACTGAAGGAGGTAAGGATCCTATGAAAAAAGGCAGTGCATGTGTTCATGCAATTAAAGGATGTGTCATATGCACAAAGGGGCTTTAAGGTAAATTGAGATTGCAAAGCAAATACAATGCCATAATTAAGACGTAATACACAAACAATAACGCAGTGGAAAAAACCCAAATGAATTCAAATGAAAGCTAGTTATAAAGAATGGTTTCCAATAGTTGAGCTTATGTGAGATCCTTAGCTATCATAAGTCATCAGCAGATTTTAGTGGAGCAGCAGTGTTATACACCACCTGGGATCTGCTCTTTGCCTTTTATTTTCTTGCATTTGAGTTCAAAAGAAATGCGTGCAAGTTTGATTATGAACACTATTCTTCATTAGCAGACATATAGAAAATTAAACTGGGCTTCTTTTAGTTGTTGCTCCTGCTGCAAAATTCTTTGTGAGTATTCGTAGTGATATATATCCGTCTCATTGGATTTCTGATTTGGATGTCACATCTGTTTTTTCGTTGGTGCTCATAAAATATTAACATCCCTGCTGTAGCACTTAAAAGTCTCATTGTATTAGGGAATTTCTGTCCTTCCCTGCAGCAATTACATCTATTTGCTGCACACTGACTGTTAGCCGTTCTAGTCTTCCTGTTTGTGGAAGGGAAATTTGGGTTCTTTGTAGAGTTGTTAAGTGGCATTCTTCATCTTAGGAAGGACTACTTCCTGCCTCAGGATCACTGACAATTGGAAATAAAGAAAGAAAGAGGCACTTTAGAAATTAGAGATGGATTCTAGCTAATACAGATTATATTAGTACTATTGTACCCCACATTTTCTTTAATAAAAAACCCAAAGTCACATGGTGAAAAAAAACATAAAAGAGATCCAAGTTCTTTTTTTCTGAATTGCCTTCATTATGTGGCATATAGTTAGTGAACTCTACTTTTTTTCCCACCAACCTCAAGGGCAGCTCGCTTTGTAGAACTGGAGCAAAGTGAAGAGTGGCATGTCACAGTGCAGGGACTGGTGTGTAACAGTTTCTGGGTTTCCATAACTAGTTTTTTCCCCCCACCAGTAAAGAATGGTCTGAGTGGAATGGGGAGGTGAAGGGTCACTCTGTTCCCCGATTATCTATAGATCATTATTTCTACCACCTTTTAAGAAATACCTATTTCCTCAGCAAGGTGCATTTGTAACGGGAAAAAAGCTATCCGTGATGAATAGCCCCCTCTTCTCAATAGTGCCTTCTGCATAGAAATGATGGACATGAAGACAGAGGGCCCACATCACCATGAATCTGTTAAGTCTGAGCTGCTTTAACATGCCAGCAGCTCCTCCTTTGTCCTGTGGCTTAGAGCACATGTTTCTTTACACTTACTTGAATTCACATGTATGACCTCTACATTTGGGCCAGTGATACTACAAACCTTAACTGTCCCCCTCTTTCTCACAAGAAGATAACAGAGAAGAGGAATGAGGCTGTCTTAGGCATTAAAGCAAGAGTTATGCTGGTTTTGCTGTTGAAAATACAACACTCGTGCACCTTCTTCATCTTACTGTAAGATACTTTATACATTTCTTAGGTCTCCTCCAGACACTCAAGTACTTGCTTAATTTTAAGTAATAGATTTGCATATTCAGCTATTACAATTGAAAGCATAAGTCCCATATGCTGAAATCATCCATTCTCCTGTGCGCGTGCCTTTACAGTTAGAGTAATGGTATAGAGAGATACTGGGCACTTAGAGAGCAGGAAAACAAGCCTGCATCATTATATGCTTGTCTTTCTCTGTGTGAAACTTCAACACAATTAAAAATGCTTTCTTTAAGAGGGGTAGGGATTTGTACAGTTATCTGGAGGGCTGGCAACACTATTGCCATTTAAGGAAATGACAATCAAAATACTTGGGGTTTAGTTTTATGGCTTGTGCTGAATACGTTAACATCTGGAGTAGGTTTTGGAAATGTCACTTTCTGTAGACTTGATTGGGCTATGTAGTTTAATGCTCATAAGGCCTCCAGCTTGCTGCTGCTTGGATTGCAAAAAGAGAAGGCCAGAAAAGATAATATACTTGGACAGAGCCAGCATGAGTTTGAATTTCCTTCCCTCAAGTAATGCTGCTTGTGCTGATGGAGCTATGTGTTTACAACCCCTGGTAACAAGAGGGTCTGTATCCCTGGAGTTGATACACAACCTATGAATGACCAAGTTCACTATGCGTAAGTATGTCCTTATGAAATATGTATTGTGACACCTGGCAATTATCAAAGACGTTAGCTTACTTCAAAGAACATCAGTGGTAGGAAAAAGTTAATTTATCCTTACTCCATTTTGTTTTCCTTCATTTTTCTGCATAATATGCTATTTACTTTGATTCCTTTTTAGTCCAATAAATGCGTAATACCTTGCCCTGACATAGACTCAGGGCCCTTTAACTGAAAGCCAGGTCTGTAAAGGCCTCAATGAACCCTTCCAAAAGCTGTTTGGTTTAAATGAATCATATTTTTTTCAATGGAGAATAGCTATGTTTTCTTCAAAGCAACAGGAACAAACAAAGCAACCCAAAAAGCCAGATTTTGATCTTTGCAAGAGGATCGTCGCTTGATGTGATTCTCCTGTTCCTCTTCCTGATGGACCGTGTTCACTTCCATGGTGCAGACAGTGGAGGAAGAGCAGAGCCACCTCTGGCCTCTCCCCAGAGACATGGACAGGGACATGCCACCCTGGGCTTGCACCAGGGCTTCAGGAGGGCTCTTCTGGTCATTTAATCCCGGCCACAGCTACCTACATCCAGGGCATTCCAGGCAGCTGTTTGTCTAATTTGTAATGTGAATATTTGACATCTGACATTTCTTGTGTAGGACCCAGGATATCTGCAGCCACTCAAGCCCTTAAACGCCATGTGGTTTCAATTGTGTTAAACTGTTTGAGAACATAGAAATTATCTTTCTGTTTTTCTGGGGATGTATACCTTGGATCAATTTGGTGAATATTTGTAGTGTAAAATATTGGTCCTTCAATATATTTTGTATTTCGCTGTATTTTACAGTCTATTATCCTGAACAGCTGAACACCTTAAGTTGGATGCATAGCCATGGTGTTCGCTTGGTTTTTTTCTCCTGCCTAACATAAATAATCTATAGCTTTTCTGTGTTGAATGTTTGGATACCTTCTATCTCCCCAAAGGAGAAAGATCTTCCTCTTGCTTATCCAACTGCTAGCTTCTGTCTTGTTTTCTGACAGCAAATGGGACCTCAAGCAGTCAGCTGTCTACACCCAAATCAAAGCAGTCCCCGATCTCCACACCTACCAGCCCAGGGAGCCTCCGTAAGCACAAGGTATTACGTTTCTTATACCTTACTACATCTGTTTCTTCCTTAGTCTGCTCAGATTTGTGTGACATTTAAGTCATGGCCATATTCTCTGGAAGCACAACTCCTTATGTTGAAACAGTGGAGAATTTGGCCCATTACCTAAAAGGGTTGTCACTTCAAGCTCTAGCAAGATGGTGAATAACAAATCATTGGCCTGTTTCTTCCACTGGAGTTATTACTGTGTGCTGAAGATCATCCATATGGATCAGAAGAGATAACTTAACCCTGAGCTTGTATCACTATTTGAAAAAGTTCACAAGTTATTGATGGATATGATCTTCATATAAATCCTCCTCTCTTGAAAAGCCTTAAGTGTTGGCAGATCTGGTCCATTAAACAGCAGAAGAAATGCAAATGTT
Source organism: Aquila spilogaster (assembly GCA_024606505.1). Classification (NCBI taxonomy): domain Eukaryota; kingdom Metazoa; phylum Chordata; class Aves; order Accipitriformes; family Accipitridae; genus Aquila; species Aquila spilogaster. Next base: position 25,468,577 of record JANHGO010000044.1, on the reverse strand, counting down.
ACTGAAGCTCTAAGACATCACTTTAGTGATGCTTCTCAAGGATTTTTTTTTTTTAAATTGTTTAAGGCCATCCTCTGTTTTACAGGAAATAAGTGATTTTTTACATTTGGTGTAATAATTGTGCTCTGCTACGGTAGCTGTTTTTCCTGGTAACAAACAGGGTGTCTAACAGGTAGCACGGCATCCTAGTAGAGATCAGTAAACCTGTGCCGACTCATAGATAATTCCTGTATTGATTTATTTAAAAGGTATAGTAGCAGTCACAGCTTTTTATGTTCCTGTTATTCAATGCCACTCTGCGCTGAGTCCAGATTGGCATTTCCATGGGCTTTCTCATTTCTGCAATAGCCACAGTGTTGCTTCCCACAGTCTTTACTTGATACGGAAATTGGAACTTGGACATAAATGTAAGTGTGAGAGGAGGTCAGTGGGATTTCTGTTTAGTAATCAGAATGTACCTCTCAGCCCAAGTATGACTTTGAAACCATTGACTTGAAATTCTGGCAGAGTAATTAAAAAATTCTGAGAGTGTTGAGGTTTTGCAGTCAGCCAGCCACATGTAACCCGCTGTGGTATAGATTGCATGGGTTGAACTCATTTTGTTTGAGGATTATGGTTTTTCTCAAAGTGAGAAGTGGTAGCAGCAGCAGCTGGACTACAGTTGTTATGATGCTGGAGCAAAGCACAGAGAAGTCAATGGGAAGAATGCCCAGAAGTCCAATGGGCTTTGGATTACACCTCTACCATGTAAGATTTTGGATTGCAGACCTTTGGACATGGGGTTGAATGGTACTGGGGGAGCCTGAGGTGGACTTTCGGCTTCTCAAAAATCAGATTTTAAAATATTGCCAACATATGGAGAAGCTGTAGTTACTCAGCTTTATCTGACTTTCTTTAACAAAGGCATAGCTTGAATCCAAATGAAATCTATGTTTTCCTGAGGACTTCACTCTGATCTCAGCTGCTAAGTCTAAGTCTGAGGAAACGCACAAATTTTAACACAATGGGTCCAGATTTATTATTAATTTATAATTGAGAACAGGATCTGGCCCATAGTCTGAATTCAACAATTGCTTGTGTGTATTTCAGCAAAAGTAATGCTGTAAACTGCATCCTTTTCTTCAGCCATCAAGGACCTAAAATACTTTCCAAACACTATCTCATTTAGGACTTTGGAGATGAGGATTTGCTTCCTGGTAAAGACAAGTAAAACTCACCACCTTTAATGTTTTATGTATGTTTTCAGCTGGCTGATTTATGACCTTTCCAGTGAAGCCCCTAGAACATTTGTAATAGATGGTGACTGCTGAGGCCAAAGCCAATACATCTATGAGTTTCTCCACTAACTTAAGCTGATCAACAAACACAAATGTAGCATTTTAGGATACCAGAATATTCATGCATCATTGTCTTTCTCCCAGGAGCAATTTCCTGCTTATGATGAAATAACTTTTCCTTTTTTTTCCCCTAAAGCTCAAATGATAAATGCTTAGGTTGAGTTCACCACAAAGTCCTATTTTACCTCTTCTTATATCAAGACTGTTGTGAATTTCCTTTGTGTATTTAGGCTTTTCTTCATTTTGCTCACAGGTACTACCTGTGTGTGGGTCAGAGTTCAAAAAGGTCCAAGAAAAGCTTTAGCCTTTGTGTACCTAGTTCCATGCAGAACTTTAAGGAATTGGAGTAAGATGGTTTTCCCAGAAAGGCACCCTGGAAGAGCTTTACATTCAGCATTTGATCCAAATAATAAACTTGAGATTATATTCTTAACCCTTCTAATTGATCAGAAATGACTTAAAATAAAGAATAAATCATGGAATGTGATTTTCCTAGAGATTTGTCCTAAGGGTAGCTGTCAAATCAAGGTAAGACTTCATTGTGGACAGGTTCAAAGAGATCTGTTTAAGGAAAGGTCCTCCTTTTTCACGCATGTGCTATAATGGACGCATTGATCCGGAAGCGGTAAAAAAATACTTCTCAAACTTATCACTGAACAGTCATCTTTCTTCTGGTACCAAGATTCTCTTGCTCCACTGTGCAAGTAACCTGCCTTGATTTAGCCTTGAACTACCTGGACAACAGGTCAGCCCATTCAGTAACCAGTGCATGGGTTTTCCATGCTGTCCCTATGAACTGCACAGAGCTAGACCATTCACCTGCTTCCTTACACATGACCAAAGGTGGAAGCTGACTGTGTGAGTTAACATTTTCTTCTTTCTTCCTACAGGACTTGTATCTGCCTCTGTCTTTGGATGACTCTGATTCCCTGGGAGATTCTATGTAAAGCGACACGAAGCTAAATGTCCATATTGCAAGCTATGTTTAAGATACAGTAGAGTACTTCTGCCAAAATAAGCAGATAGGTGACTGGTGCTTTCAAATCAGACAAAGGACACACAGTTATATGTCATTTTTTTTCTGTGATTTATCCTCTGTGCCACAAATCAACACCTACCAGTCTATAGAGATAGAGGGATACCATTCTTCTGAGTTATAGGGATGCAAAATGGACATTGCGAGAAATTTGGGGCCAATATGCCAATGATCCTGTCCATTTCCCATTTTCTTCTATTATTTCTTCTGCTGCTGCAGCTATGTAATTTTCCTAGTGATAGTAAAGTAGCTCCCCCTGGAAGTGTGCAAATGGATCGCTTGCTGACCAATTTGCAAGCTCAAGTAGAGAAAATGATACTCTCCACCCGTCCAAACTGCCAATGTTTGCCAGCTCACCTGCTCCTCATTTGCAGCCCTGATTTTAGCACCTGCATACTAACTAGTATTGTTTTTATTGTTGGAGGGCAGGAAGGGAAATGACTTACTAGTTTGATGCTTAATATGCCAGCAGAAGCTTGGATGAGATTAGGAATCGTTGCTTAAGATGCTAAGTAAGGTTAGTACAATAGTGATTCAAATATTGGGATTTTTTTTTTTTTTTAAATGATTAAGTAAAAAAAATGTAAGTCAGCTGAGTTATCTGGAGTGGAACACCTTTCACATATGATCCAAAGATACTGCTAGCTGGTAACAAATTTTTGTACCTACCCTATGGTATCTCTCTATCTCTGTTTGTAACAGTAATGCCTTGTGAACAGCCAACACTGAAAACACTGTGAAAATTTGTTTTCAGGTTTGACACCCTATAGGTCACTTTTTATAGCAAAAAATCAATACACTTTTTATAAAGGAAAACCTTGTATCTGTGTTTTGGGAGTAAGGATTCAAGCTCCTTCTTTTTTATAAAAGCTGGTAATTTTCTTTTGTTTAAAAAACACATTCAGAAAAATGTACAAAAAAAACCAACCAACAACTGCAGAACAGTACTAACAACAGCTCAGTTTAGAAAACTTGTCATCACTGCCAAAACAGACACTTGTAGGGGGGAAAAAAAAGGTCAATTCAAAATATTGAATGTTTTGATAGTTTTTGTAATGTTTAAGACTACGTATTTGGTTTTTTACACTTCAGTATTCCTAACTATGGCCAGATTCTCTACTTATATAACAAATGGAATTTTGTGGTGTTCAAAAACACGTATTTTAAGAAACTCTTCTATCTGACAAAAACAAACTTACTGTATTTAGAGAAATCTTTTGCTTTTACTAATCAGTAATGACTCCTACAGAATGCAAAGTTCATCTATTCACGCAGGGCTGGTGGTTTTTACTACGCCGAAGCTTTGTCATAGGCTAGCTGGCATTGCCTCCCTTTCTCAAGGAATAAGCTTTCGATGAAACTGATTATTACAGAACTTTACCTAAATGAAATCTGTGCAATCAAATCTTTCTTTGTTGCTCTATTTGCCTTTGTTTCAACATTCATACCTATTCCCTATTGCCTTGCAACCCCTTGTGATTAGAATGAACTATAATGTTGTGACGTTTGATGCTACATAAATGCCGGGTTGTTCCCAAAGCCGCTCCACATTTTGTTTGCTTGCATTGCTGGTATAAAACAATCTGTGCAGGTTGCATCTTTAGAGGTTCATGTGATGATACATATAATGCAACTTTAAAAAAAAGATTTATCTGAGAGAGGCCAGGATTGGGAATTATCAAGGGGTCAGAGTTGTCATGCACCAAATTTGCACCCAGTAGTCTTAGTGCATGATCATTTACACCCAGAGTTTTGCACAAGAAATCATTCGTTCCCACAAATAACTTCATTTAATTGAATAACTCTCTGACTACGCGACTGCTAAATGATCGTTTCACCTATTGTATATAGAATCCTGGTTTTAGTTCAAAGGCTAAGGGCTCATGTTGAAGGTTTGTGGGGAAAGGATGGTAGTGTGGACAAAGCATAGGTATAGTAGTCAGGACACCTTCATTCAGCCCTTGGCATTGCTAAATTTAGTGTCTGAACGGGAGCAGGTCTCTTAGTAACCCTGTGCCTCAATCTGTCTATCTGTCCCTACAGGGACAATACTGTTCTACCTCACTGGGGGTTGTGAGGCCAAATGTTGCTTAACGTTTGTAAAGTGCTTTCAGATCCTCTAACAGAAGGTGCTGAAGTATTCTGGGTGCAGATTTGGTTATGGGTGCTAATTTTTGGCTGTTTAATCCTGTGGGTGCTACTGTAGATACTGGTCATGAAAAAATAGGACTTTTAAAGCGTAAGGATGTCAAAGGCCATGGTTATGCTAACAACACTATTCATCAGAGCTTTTGTCTTAGTAAAAGCTTTAGTTGGATAGATAAGTTGACATGCTTTTACCCTCTCTTCTGTTCTGTTGGTGGAAATCTCAGAGTCCCTCCCCAGGTCTCTGCTTTTCCAGGGACCCTGACTAGTAGTCAGGACCCTGCCTGTAAGAGATGATGGACTTGGACTCCAGTCAAAGGTGTTGTCACTTCAGTGACGCAGGCCATTCCTGTCATAGTCAGGGCTACCATGTCCTGCCACCTTTCCTCTGAGTCTCTGCTAAACCCAGAGACCAGCCATGAAATCACATCTAGGTTCTCTTGCTATTCAGTACGGGATACTCACCCCAGATCCACCAGGAAAACCTAAATCTTTGATAGCCATAAGCAGACTGAACTGCTAGAGCTGCTGGTGGTAGGAAAGGAATCCGAGTTGTACTTTCATCCAGTATCCATGAGTTCAGTTTGTATAAGACAAAGCAGGATCCCAAGGGGTGAATGACCCTTTGGATGGATGGTTGTTGAGGTAGCTGTTGAGAAGTGGTTCCTTTCCTTCTGGCCACAAGTCATGTTTGGTTATTTGAAGATGCTCTTCCTGGTGGAGAGTGCTAGGGAATCACTGAGGTCGTCTTCCTGAGCTGCACCTAGTGACACATCTAAAATCTGATCCTGCAAGTTCTCCCTTGGGAGTAGAGTTTTGTCTGCATGAGGATCATCCTGGGGTGGGGCTGAGCCCAACAATTCCTTCAGGGAATTAGGGGCACCTTGAAAAGGCCTAAAAGAAGGAAAAAAAAACAACTGTTCAGTGGGAAAAATAGCCATTCAAACCAGTAGCAGCCACAAAGAAAACAGGGTATGAGGTCAAACTCCCAAGTTTTAAAAAGCAATTTTCTAGGTAGAAATGCCTGGGCAGTAGGAGAAGTCAGTGAGTATTTCAGCTGTAACATATAGTTAAGTCTGTATTAATGCCAATATTGCATGAGTTCTTGTACAGAAATGCATGTGGAATGTTACCTCCATTCAAAACTAGTTATCTTTGGCTTTGTAGGATCCCTAACATAGATTTTAATACAAAGAGAAACAATGCACAAGCATCGTACCGTAGTCATTTAAATATAAGGACAGCCCTGATTCAGGAAAGAACTTAAAGTCATGCTTAATTTTTAGCACGTGCTTTACTCCTGTTGATTTTTCACGAGAGATAAGCTTGGGTTTGGTCAGAAAGCTTTCTTGAACTGGAATGAATTAGTAATTACTTTCAATATACTATAATAATTCCAGACCCTATGAGATCCTGGAGCAGATGATAGTAATTTCACTATATACTCCAGAGTTTACCTTTTATATTTTTTTCTACTTTTACAAGCACATAAAACTCCACAGGATATGAGGATTTGCCATATTAATTCTGCTATAAAAACCCTGTCTAATTTGCCTCATGAGGCTGCCTTTAGTATTTTCAGAGACTAATTGAATCACTAAGACTACATTGTTTTAAAACAATAAAGTATTTAAAAGCAAGTTGGAGAGACTCTTGAAGTAGTAGGGCTTTGTTTCTTTGAAATCTGTCTTTATTCAGTATCCAGTATATTTTAGCAAATTTGCATATGCAGTAAAAATACCTGTTTCAGACACACAATCATTAGGAAGGAATTAGAGCAATCCTCCAAGTATAGACTGATGTATTTAGTATTCGTACATTCCAGTGATGGTATTGACTGTAGAAGATCAGGGCAATGCAGCAAAATCTTTAGCCTTAGGATTTCTGTCACTTGTAAAGCATTTATAATCCTGAAGTTTCTGGGTTAAAGCCTCATCTGGTAGAAGATTTGGAGCTAGTTCAGTTCCACCAGCTAAATAGCCAACCAAGACTCTACACCTTGAAGTAATTTTGAAAGAGTTTGGTAATGGGATTTTACCTTGGTCCACTCTGCAGTGGGAGATGGAAATAGCTTTTGCCTACCATTGTCTGTGTTTCCTGTATCTGCGCATTATTTACAATCTTGGGAGCTAGAAACACTAATTGTGTTATCTTCATAGACAACAGAAAAATTATTCTGCTTAGAAAAAACTGCCACATCTCTTTCACATTTAGCTGACACACACATATGCATGCAAAAAATTGCACATGCAGTGTAGCTATTATTCCTCTCTCATTTGCTTGAACAGTATTTTTGAAGGGAAAAAAGGGAGGTAGGACCAAAAATTGTGGCAAACAGCAAAACAATGTTACACCCAGGCATTTTTAATAGGAAATAATGGCATAAAGTGTTAGTTTGTCCTTATCCATACGGATACTGATGACGTTTTCTAGGATGCCTTGCATTTGCTTTTTCATGCCTTTGAGGTCAGTGCTGGTCTTTTTGCTGCTTCACAGAACACCTTGTGAAATTGCTCTGTAATGCCATGCTGAACCCCTACACAGACGCTGTTCCAGCGACAGCCATCCCTGGAAGTTGCATCCTCTCTTGCAGGGGCACGGTATGGACTTTACAGTATGAGACTCCTTTATTGCAGTGAGAGCACGTGAGTGTATTTTGTCATTGACTTCAGTGGTACACCACATCCATTCAAGGCAATTGGAGAGTTGTCTTTTACTATAGTAGAGGCAGAATCATTTTTAGAGAAAGGAAGAAAAAATAGCCAAGTAAAGTAGGTATAAAATTAGTCCAGAAAGTGTCTCCTCAAGCTAAGACAATCCACAACCAGAGAAAAGCTATATGGAGGTGCGTTTACCACGCACGAGGTGCTGATCATGACCAAGACGGAACAAAACAGCTTCTTTTTTCTAGTGGTGATTTAGGCTCAAAGTTATTTTTCTGGTTGCTGATGGAAGCAGGCTGGAACAGTATTTGGGACTGGTGAGGTTCTTTGTAGAAGCAAATGGATGGCACAAGATGAAGATCTTCTGTCTATCTAGATAAAGAGTGAGGTCAGTCCGTGCAACAGGGTTAGTGCTTTGCACAAGATACCTAGAAGAGATCCAGCTGAAACACCGCCTTGGTGTAACGAGACCAAGAAGGTTAAGACTTTAAGTGCCTTCCAACACGCTTTGGGCTTCAGAAGCGGGACTATACATGTGCCCAACAAGGCCTACGTAAAAATGGTCTTGGCAAAAGGGGACAGGACAGACTTTGACTCTTGAGATATTTAGCCCATCTTGCATTTATTCAGCCAGAATCACAGATTTCTTCTGGCTGATGCCTCTGTCCCATCTGTATGAATGTGAGCAGGCCTCTCCATGGTATCTCAGGAAATGTTAAAGCTGAGTCTTGTGTCTCACAGTGCAGCCACTCACCGATTGTGGAGTGAACTGCACTGGGTTCTGCTGCATTGGTTATCGATTCTGTCATTCAGATATTCTTCACCCTCCTTCTTTGCTCCTGGCTTGAGATCTGGCATCTCTCATTCTGGGTGCCTCCAGGTGAAAGGCTGGGACTAGCAATATGTATAGATCCCTCTTTTTGTTTTGTTTTCTTTCCTCTGGAACAGATCTAGTCATTTGATATTTGTCTGAAGGTCTGGGGCCAAGCTGATAAAAAACATGTTTTAATAGGGAGAGGGGAGATGCTCAGAGATTGTAAGTAGGTAGATGGAAAGGCGGAAAGGCTTTTTTTCAGCAATACCATTGCATAGCTGCTCTAACAGAATCCCAGTTGCAGAGTAGGGTATGGGTACTACATCTGCAGGTGAAAATGCAGAGCTTTGGGGTCACAGACCACTATCCATCCCTCAGGACACTCTGTTTAGAGATGATTAAAAACACTGACACCAATTTTCAGCCAATAAATGAGCTTCTGAGCAAATGAGAATCAAACCTAGTGGATTCAGCAGTGGGATTTCAGAGCCATTGGGATTTCGGAGCTATTGGTCTTTGGCATAATTGTGGACAGATCAGTTCTCCTTGTGCCATGGTGTCCCAATGCATAAAGAGCTGATCACAATACCTGCCTCCCTCTGTAAGGTGTATTGAGATAGGCTGATACAGAGCTATGGAAGAGCTTGCTCTTAAGATTTATTAATTACTTTGCAAAGTCTGAAAACCTTATAGAAGCAAACTATGGTCCATTGTCTTTGACAAGTCTTTTCAGGAACTCTGGCCCTCTCAAAACTATGCTGTAAAAATGCTTCATTATTTTACTTATGGTGAAAGACAGACACATCATTTTTAGTTCCCCCAAAACCCATGGAGGAGCCAGCAACAACCTTGAGAGCGAGACCATATCCACATCCAGCAACCCAATTCTCTCATCTGGAGTTGCCACCTCTGGCCTGAACACAGACCCCTGCTGCCCCTCTTTTTGTTACATGTATGTGTACATATCGGGGGCAATTCATGTTACCATTCAAAATGTGGGCCTTGTATTTGTAAACGATGAATAAGTCTAATGATTTCAGTGGCCTTCTACCAAGAAAACAGTGGCCCTGTTGTTGAAAGCTTTCTTGTTTAGAAAGTGTTCATGGCCAGATGGCTTCATGGGAAAGAGTTGCCTTTCAGTTCCATCGCTTAATGCACTTAGTTGAACTAACCTATTCTGGCTCTTGCTCTATATCTCAATGAACTGTAAGTCAGGACTCTTGAGCCAGTTTAGAGCTTCCCTAGGTCTCACAGTTTATCACTCAAACAACTGAAGGAGGAGGATGTCCAAAGGGAATTAACAAATCTTTGCAGTAATTAAGAGTCTGTCAGCTGAAAAAAGAAAGTTGGCATCATTAGAGAAAGATGCCATGGTGGCCAGTGTCATGGGAAACAAAGGAAAAAAGACTTGTTTCTAAGAGGAATGGTAGGGGGCATTTGTTAGGAGATATTTACTGAGTCATGAAATGAGCTTGAACTTCACAGAAAATCAAATGGAAGGGAGAGCGTGAGGCAGAGCACTGGAAATGTCAGTGCCATTGAAGTGTGGGAATAATAAAAGACAAAAGCCAAGAAATTCCAGGGACAAACAAAAGGGGAGGCTGGGGCTAGCTGAGGATCTACAGCTTGGTTCTGGACAGAAAAGCAGCAGGGCTTCCTGGCTGCATGTTGAGAGGGTTATTGCCCCTGCAGGTATCTAAGCCAGGATGCAGGCTATCTGCCACAACAGTGTGTCCCCCACTCCCGATGGCAGAAATAAGGTCACACTTGGCCGCAGGCAGGAGAAGTTGGTTTGAAGTTCCTCCCCTGCTCCTGTTTTACTCTCCTGCCAGCACGTGTCATCCCTAAAAGGGATGATCTGTAAAAGATCCAGCCCTTTGCTGAATGACAGCACCGACCTGTGGTTTGGTTTTATTTTTATTCCTCCCTATGAGATCAATCAGAAATAGAAATTCATCAGTGTGCCCTGGCTTGGAGAAGGACAGGCCTGGCACACTGGGGAATTGCAAGACGTGTGCAAGAGAATAATGAGGGCACCTCTGAACCTTCCATCCCTTCCCATGGAGCTCAGCAAACTCTGGAAAAAGTAGCAACCCACCAGCACCAGGGTGAAAAGCCAAGACAGGCTCCTGGAAGAGGTTACCTTGATTTGCTGTGCAGGCTGAGGGGCTGATGATGATCTTGTCCATGAAATGCCTAGCCACTTATGTGAGAGCTGCTGCATTCAATAAATCAATGGGAAGTCCGTGCTGAACAAGGGGATCTGTGTTTAACACTGGTTTTCTCATGAGATCTTTTTTATCTTTTTTCTAAATTCAGTTGAGTTACAGTGCTTGTGAATTTAATCCTAAAAGGCAAAACAACTGACTTATCTAAACACATTTTTTTTGCTGTTTAGTCTCAGATTTTTATTTTTTTTTTTTGCATAAAGATTGCACCTCTTTGTTTCTGTAGATTCTCAGATGCTCAATATAACACAAGTGAAACCCAATACACCTAATTCTCCGCTGCTTTAAACAGGCAGAAGCTCCTCTGTAATTAAGGGAGCTGAATCCATTTGGTCCAAGGTTGGTCTCCTATTTCAAAGATTGATTACTGTCAATAATTCTTGTGTGATTGATTACTTAAGTGCAGATTCAGTTTCCTGGGTGACAGCTGCAGCCTTTGCAGAGAAAACCTCATTGACCCCAGCTATACGGTGATCCCTTGTATGAACCTCTAATAGCAAGTTATATATGGGAGATATTTTGTATAGTTTTATTATAGTTAGTGATAAAGGTGAAATAGTTTTCTTTGTTGAAATATCTTCAAACTTTTAGAATTTAAAATGAAACAAGGAACCATAGCAAATCAGGGTCTCCTCTGTATTTTCTCATTCTAAAGAGTGTTGGCTTTATCTCACTTCAGTCTACCAACAGACATGCCCTGAGCACAGCAGGTTTATGGAACTAGAAATAGCATTTCTATTTCTTCCAGTATTTTTCTACTCTAGTCCCAGCTAGTACCAAGCAGAATAGAGGTTTATGGTTGGCTTGGTTTTTTGAGAAAAATATTACCAAATGTCTCTGATCATAAAAAGGAAGGTTCAGTTCATTTCAGGTGACTTGTCTAAACTCAAGGCTGCTTTTGGTTTTTATCCAAGCTCGTTCTTCCATCTCTATTTGCAATGGTTATATATAGGAAATTGAGATTAATTTGAGTCATGTTTGAACAGCGGGGTTCTTGCAGAGCAAAGTGATTTACCTGGCACGTGCAGTCAGAATGAAACACGTTGGTGGCACTTGGTCAGGGTGGACCTGAACCAAACCCTGGTTCTGAACCACCGAGTTTCTGAGAAACCCATGTGCAGAGTCAAACTTAGGAAATGTCTGTAATGGACCAAATGGACGCCGAGCTGGGGTCCAGGCCCAGTTCTTGAAGAATTTTACCTTCAGAGAACCCCTGTGAAACATTTAGTGGGGTTTTTTTGTTGTTGTTTGGTTCTGGGGGTTGTGTTTTCGAGTTTGTTTTGTTTTGGTTTTGGTTTTAAATTCCAGCATGGTTGCTTTTCTCCATCTGCTTCCAACCATCGCACGGCAGATATGGATGGTTTTTTAATTCACTTCCCTTTGCAGGTGGCAGTTGAAATGTAGTGATATTCTGTCTCCCTCTCATGCTGACCACACAGTCACTGAGGGGTTGCAGAACACACAGCTTTTTTTCTTTTGGTTTGTTGGGTTTTTTTTTCCCCCTCTTTACAACAGAAGAGCTTTTTCCAGAGTTAGAGTGATGTCTAATGATGCGTCTCCTTAAAAAGAAGAATGTCTAGGGAATTAATTGCACTGCTAATTGGTGTTTATAGATAAGGTGAAGCAGAAGTATTGAATGTAAGAACAAGAAAGCCTGTGAGTTATAATTACATGCTGAATTCTGACATGTAAAATTGTTGTTAGTTTACTTCTTATTTAAATGATGTGTGATCCAGGCAGCTTTATCACTGTGGCAGTACTAGTACAGCTGCAATTATCAACTTAGAAGACACCCGGGGTCTTTTAGAAAGAGGAAACCTGTCTAGCCAAATCTCCTTCTATTCTCTGAAATGACGACACATTCCCCTCCATGATACTCTGTATTTTATGACACTGTCTAGTCTAGAAGCACAGGAAAGGAGTATCAGCTTGCTGACTTTGCTGTTACTAGCCTTTGCCTATTTTCTTAATCACAAATATAATCACAAGCTAGGGTTAGCGGCTCTCATCGCACAAGCCTCAGTTCTTCACGCTACTCTTTGAAGAGCAGGAACTGCCTTCGCTCACAGCCCTGCGCTCTGCGGCTCTCTCTGAGCTGCAAATCTGCCGACCAGTTGTGTTGAGGGAGGGAGATATGCAGCTGAACTGGAACCTGATCATGGATTACTGTCTTAGGTCATTCATTGAGTTCGTATGATTTCATCATTAATAACAAAGCTGCAATATAATATAACTGAGAGGCCACGATGTATTTTCTATTGTCATTCAGTGGGTGGGGGTTGGAGGGGCGGCCAGGTTTAAAGTTTAGCTGGTATACTTTAAACTCTGTGTACATAACCTTGGAGGACACGTGGGTGGTAAGGGTTCACTTGTTATTGTGTTGGGATTGGTAAATTTCAGTTTGTTTTTGTTTAAATAATAAGGTATTTAATTAATGACATTGTACAAAGAGCTATTAATTTAAATGGTGCTTTCGTTCTCCTAAAACAGATCTATCTAACTTTCTTTTTGGCAAGCCTGCAGCAATGTTAATCATGTTGACTTTTGTACCTTGGGGGAGTGCGTGGAAGGGGAGGGGAAATGCTTTTCTCTTCAGACAAATAATGTTGCCCATAGTTAACTTTCTGCTTGGATACATACCTTGAGTTCCCTTTACACTGAATTTTTATGTGAAGTTCTCTTAAAGGGACAGAACAAGCAGAGGTTATTCCAAAAGATCTCAACTGTATCATCTTGTAATATATTGCAGCTTTATGCCAATGATTCCTTGCTTACCTGTACACAGTCCATGCATGTTTTGA